>CAKALU010011209.1:1528-25899 GCA_916700995.1 Hozukius guyotensis | reverse complement strand
GGCCTATATCACTACAATATGTTGACCCCTACAGTAAAGCAGTGTGTTTATGGTGATCTTGTTGGACTCATAGGCCCATCACTACAATATGTTGACCCATACAGTAAAGCAGTGTGTTTATGGTGATCTTGTTGGACTCTCATAGGCCTATCACTACAATATGTTGACCCATAGAGTAAAGCAGTGTCTCACCTTTGAGCAGTGGCAGTGGGGTGAGCTCCACCTGGGAGCTCTGGTAGCGGAACTGGGACGAGCTGTGGGACCTCCTCTGACGGGCTCTGCGCATCGACCTCCGCGGGAAGCCGTCCACCTTCTCCGCGGACGGCACCGAGAAGCTGGTGGTCGGCGAGGACGGGCTGGTCGGAGGCAGCTTGGTCGTCTCCATGATGATGGCTGGGGTGCCTTTTGCACGCCTTGTGTGAGTGCGTAAAAAGGGGGTTCGCTTGAGAAGAAGATGAATGGAGGGAGGAGAGAGAGGGATGGATGGAGGAGTGGGTTGGCTTTCTGAATCACAGATGGATTATCAATTGATCAGAATGGATAGAGGCTCTGGGGTGGAGGAGGAGGAGGAGGAGGAAGGAGAGGAGGGAGGAGAAAGGTGCAGAGGAGAGAGGTGAGGAGAGCTAGTATTATTCTGGATGTCCAGTCCTGTGCAATGATCCTTGCTGTCTCTCTATCAGAGCCGGACTGGAGATGATGATGGCAGCAGCAGCAGCATCCCTGATTCTTCTGCTTTTTTCACGCACAGATGTCAAATATCTTGTGTATCATCCCTTGTGGAGGAGTAGCCCTGTGCAGCTACCAGATGATGCTCAGACAGGCGCGTCTCTCTCCTCTCTCTCACACACACACACACACACAAACACGCCTCTCTGCTGCTGTATTGGCGTCACACACACACACACACAGACTTAAGTCATCGGCCTAAATTTGGGTTTTCTATAATTGATCCCTCCTCATGTAAAGAGAATAATGAAGCAGCTCCTGTTTATCCAGTAGCCCAGGTCAGTCTATTCTCCTCGATGATGCTCCTTATCAATAGATATCAGTGATGTGTCCTGGTGGTGGAGGATGATATCATGAAAGCATCAATCTGGGCCCACCTCGGCTGCTGCATCACTGTTGTCCTTCTCGGTGGTTTTTAACGGCTCCTCTGTCGACCATTCAGACGGCCGCACCTGCTCTTCTTAGTGTGTGTTTTCTCTCTCAGAGGTGGATTAAAACCTCCTCCACACAACCTCCACCTCCTCCTCCTCCTCCTGCCGTCCTCCAACCGTATCAGGGCGGGTGGAGACAAACCCTCAGCTCGCCGACATGTGCCGGTCCTCCGCCAGCGGCCGATGCAGCACCGAGCCCCGCCGCCGCCGCTGCTCCGTCTCCGTGGTGACAGAGAGAGAAAAAACAGGAGAAAAATAGCAAGAAAAGCAGCCGTTGCTCCTCCGGTAAACCGGGAGTGAAAAAGACTGAAGGCCCGTGTTATACAATAGTACCCCGACTCTCTGTGTGTCAGACTGACGCGGTTTTTGCTCCCTGTCCCCCTTTCTCGGTTCCCGTTATCCGGTTATCCGGTCGTCCTACAGACAGCAGCCTCAGCGAGCTGCGTCAAGAAGCACGCAGTGAGGCGGGAGCACACCGGAAACCAGGCAGCAGGACCTTCACAATAAGACAAGAGAGAGAGAAAATAAAACTGATAGGTAGGTAGGTAGGTAGGTAGTTAGGTAGATAGATAGGTAGATAGATAGATAGATAGATAGATAGATAGATAGACAGACAGACAGACAGACAGACAGACAGATAGGTGTAGGTAGATAGATAGATAGATAGATAGATAGATAGATAGACAGACAGACAGATAGATGGATAGACAGACAGATAGATAGATAGATATTAGATAGATACTTTATTCATCCTGAGGGGAATTCCGGTGTCCAACAGCTCACATAACAAAGGCATAGTACAGTAGTGCACCAGCAATATAGATGAAGTAAAGGGGTAAAAGTAAACAGTAAGTAAGTACCAAATAAGTAAAAATTAAAAATTAAAATTAAAATTAATAAAAGTACTGGCGGGTGTGCAACTGAGTAACAGGATTTGAGCAGTTAACAGTAGAATAAAAAGACACAGTAGCAGAACATGTCCAGATATGTGCAAAATATAGCAAGGTACAGCAATACAATAATTAAGGTGCAAAGAGGTCAGAAGTAATGCAAACATTGAGTGACTTTAGCCACACTATCAGACAAAGAGTGTCAAAGAGTTCTGAAGGCGTACCTTCCCCTTCAGGGAGATGAGTCTATTGCTGATCCTGCTTCTCTGACTGGTATGTACTGTTACATACAGTGTGCATACAATTTGGACTATAGGGTGACCAGATCCCAACAAACCAAATGTGGGACAAAGAGTTTGTTTGTGTAGGACAATGTGGGCCATGTTACCAAGGCTGAGAGGTAGTCTACAATTTTTATATAATGTCTATCTAACTTAAAACAATAAACATTTCTTTTCTGCCCCTTAGCTCGTAACATCTTTATGCTTTGCCCTCTGGCTGAGACTCACATGTACTGTGCCGCTAACGTGTGAAATTGAAAAATTTCGCTAAACACTCTTAGAATCGCCTTCCACCAGCTTCACCCAGTTAGAAGTAGTTTCACTGTCTTTGTTATAAGTGCATTTTCTTTTCTTTGTGGTAGTTTTCCATCATATTCCGCCGAAATCTGCTTATACTTTGTGACTTTGAGGTGAATCACAATTTTCCACGTTGTCCGTAGCAAAGACGGTGACAGGTTAACCTGCACTCGACCCACGTGTGCACAGTTTGATTGACATCGAACACAGCCGTGATGACAGCCTTCCATGCTCTCTTCACAGCCAATAGGATAAAAGACAGATTTAAAAAAAGAAAAAGCATTTGTCCTGCAGTGGTTTGACTTTTGAAAACTTGAGCCAATCCAAATGAGGTACATCGACTCAATATGTGAGACGCAGGAAAAGAGATAAAAATGCTGTGCAGTCCCACATAAAGAGGGACACCTGGTCACCCTAATTGGGACCTATAGTGCCTTCAAATGGGGTCGTGTTTACCGTGTTCACGAGAAGAGTCCATATGAACGCCCTCCTCATGTTGTATTCACAACATCGTAAGTGGAAAGTTTTTAAAAAGCTCAGAGTTCACGAGTTGTGACGTGTTTGTTGACGTTGTGAGAAATGGCGAAGGCCATGGAAGTTAACTTTTCGGTGCATCATAAATTAATATATTGTAATTTTAGTTGTATGTTGTTTTTGTTCGTAATTTTATAATAGTTCTGAGGAAATGTTGATATTCCCAACGGCCTCATCTTTTCTCCTCTGTCATTAAACCTTTGCATTTACTGCATTATGTTACCCACTTGCTAGCTTGCTAAATTGTTAGCCTCTGTGGCTTCTAAATGCCGACGACAGTAACATTAATATTGCCGTTGCTTAGCAGCAAACCACTTGAACGCCAAGCATATCGTGTACACAACTTCCAATGTTGTAAACACAAGTTCACTGCTCATATGTATAGCAGACCGTTGCTATGGACGCAGTTGTGAACTCGTGTACACAACTTCCCATGTTGTAAACACAAGTTCACTGCTCATATGTATAGCAGACCGTTGCTATGGACGCAGTTGTGAACTCGGACTCTGGCGGATTGTTTTTGTGTCAAATTATTGATTTCTTAAGTAAGTAGCCGCATAATCAGTAGGATTATGTACAGCTAGCGGTAACAATGACCCGCTAGCTGTACATTATCCCTTACTTAGTAGCCTACCAACCATATTCCAAGAGAAAGTTACAATTAATAAACTTAGCAGTTGTTGTAGAGTGAACCTGGGGCTTCTCAGGGCCCAGCTGGGAGTTACTGGGGTTGTTAACTGCATTGCCCAGTTGGTAATCCAGCACTGAATGGGCCTATGACAAGAAAATAATTAAAATAGATAAGGATGACAAACAGTTGTTTTTAAAACTAAATCATAGAGATTATCTTTATGATCCCATTAACACATATTCATGCTATTTGTGCAAACAACTCGAGTGTTGTGAGTGTCTTATTTCTACCAGCAGTGAATGTGAATTTTTTAAAAAGGCAAAAGGCAGGCAAACAACAAACGGTAAGTAAGCATTGTAAGATGAAATTATCCCTGGATATGGTGGTAAACTCAGGCCTGCAGTGTGAGTCTTACTGACATAACAAGATTTCCTAAGAACTGAAGGAGAACACATCTTTTGAAGTGAGGTGCTGGCTTGCAGGTTGACATCAAAGAAAGGAGGTGGAAAGTCTCACATTCAAAAGTCCAATGCAATCTTTTTATATATAGGATGCCAGAGGCCAGCGTCTCGGCAACAAGATATATCAAAATGCTGATAACTGAACAGATTGCATTGGAGTTCCTCGAGGCAGATTCTGCATCTAAATGCATTCAATCATTCAACAACAAAATGGTTGAACCTGCAGGCCTATATTTGAAGGGTCAATAAAGACAGAGAAATATATTCTTAATTATCTTACTAAGCAATAGCACATTAGACTGAACAAATGCTTCCATCAGTATTGACTGAGAAGGGGTCAAGGTCATCTGCCAAGAGCCATTGGACATCAGAGGACAATGGAGAAAGATCAAGAAGAGCATTTGTATAGTAGCTGCCCACCGCTCCTAATTCTAGGAAGGATTAAATGCAGTAGCTAAATTTCACTGTGTGCTGTGACAATAAAAGTTGATTTACATTTACAGTTACATCTCTTTCGCCCACCATTTTTTTGGAATACAAAATCTTGGTAAATACAAAATGAAAACAGAATGACATGCTCAGTTTCTTTGCATATATTCCATAATTATTTCAACCCTGGGCATAGCAATAAATAAATATTATACAGTGCAGGAAGAGGCAAAAAAAAACACTAGGCTTATCTGAAGCCTCCACCTAGAGACAAGATTAATATACAGAAATGATGACAAACAATCAGAAGAAGATATATATAATAACAACAATAACAATACAATATATAAAAAAAGACAAGAAGTGTGCATGATGTGCATAAGCAAATGTGCATGTATGTATGTGTGTGTGTGTGTGTGTGTGTGTGTGTGTGTGTGTGTGTGTGTGTGTGAATGTAAGTGTATGGTTTGTGTTTGTGAGGGGGATACTGGTTTAAACATCTACAATGACTTCTGGGCAATAGAAATCAAGCATAACACTATGAGTGGAAAAAAAAAACAGATACATGGACAACATGGGGAAAAGCAATTACAAAGCAGCAATTAATTGACCCTTTAAGTAACAAAATTACCCTTTAACTAACCCATTTAACTTGCTGAAGTGATAAAACACACCAGGATCTTCAATGCATATCATATTCTGTCCAAAAACGAGAAGCCTTACAGAGTGAAGGTGTGAAAAGAAATTGTTTTTGAGGTGCATCAATAAGGTTTTATTTTGAAAGCTGTAACCGGATGCTCCCTCGTGTCCCTGTGCCAGTGTTGCCGCTGGTTCCTCTCAGCTTTAAAGGTGGTGCAAGGAGAGAGAGAGAGAGAGAGAGAGAGAGAGAGGCATGAGGCTCCTCAATGCGGATGACGCTATAGGATGGATTTATTTATTTATTTATTAGTCTGTATTTATGTGGCCTGGCTCTGCCTCGGTTCATTTTAAACAGATGCGTCATTAATGTCACCTCTGGCAAAACATCTGGCTGCGGTCTCATCCGGTTAGGACATGTCTCCTTCAGCAGCAGCACCGCGGAGACGCTCCTCGCTGTTTCTGTCTGACTCCCTCCTCCTCCTCCTCTCCTCCATCCCTCCCCTCCCTTTCCCCATCTTCCTATTTGAGGTGAGCGCGTGCGTGCGTGTTGATTGCGCGTGCACGCGGGATTGTAGTTGGCTTTGAGGATCAGGTCTCATCCATTGTTCTTGTCTTCACTAAGCCACTTGTTCTCGCTCTCTCTCTCTCCCTCACACGCACACACACGCGCGCAAAAGCGCAATTATCCACGCGCTCTCATCTCGCTCTCAGTCGCACCTTGGCTGAGCAGTGCGCGTGTCAGTGAGCGTGTCAGTAAGTGTGTCAGTGAGCGTGTCAGTGAGTGCGTCTCCAGCCTTGAACCTGCTCACTGCTCCTCTCACCATAAACAATATCTGATATTCAACACAAGGGCGTGCGTAATACCACGCGCCTGCGCCCCTTCCTCTCCTCCTCTCCTCCTCCTCCTCCTCTCCTGTGTTGTGTCGCAGATGAGCTCAGCCGGTTGCCTTCTGGGAAAACTACCGGGTGGACCGTCAGTCCGGTAAGTGTCTGGGAGAGCTGCTGGTCTGCATCTCATTAGCCATCACCACCAGAGGCTGTTAATACTGCTCTGACATTTAGAAACACTCTGCTCAACAGCACTCAATTATTGCCTTGTACTCTATAACAACTGTGAGATAATCTACCAAACATCCTCTCAAGTCTATATTCAATCTGGTAAGGTGTGTATAAATTCTAATAATAGACTATAATCTATTAACAAGCCTAGTGGCTCTGTGAGGCTGTACATATAAGCACAGCGGTGCTTTGAGCCAAATGCTGAAATCGGCACGCGAACATGCTGACGAAGACGATGCTAACATGCTGAACCCTCTCAGTTTAGCATGTTAGTGTGCTAAGATTTCCTAATTAGCACAAAACAGTAAAAAAAAGTACAGCTGGGGCTGATGGGAAATTTTCATTAGCTTTAAAGGTACAGTTTGTAGGAATTGGCATCATCTAGTGGTGTGGTTGCAGATTGCAACCAACTGAGTACCCCTCCGCTCACTCCTCCGTGGTAACGCCGTTCGCCTCGCTCAGAGCTCATCCTTACCATGATAACACTACTTTAGGAGTCAGTTGTATAGCAACGTCTATCTAAATTTAGCTAACATTAGCCATCAAAAGCTACCTGTCATAGCAGACCAAATAACGTAGTGGCAGCGGAAATTCTGAGTGTATTGAACGGATCAAGGGTGTGTTTTATGTAAGGGATAATGTACAGCGAGCCGGTCATTGTTGTGAAATAAACCCTGACAGGGCGATGCGGCCCGACGCAAAGTGGAGGGGTCTTGTCAGAGTCAAACATCAGAACTGCACACATAGCAACGGTCTGTTATACATAGCAACGGTCTGCTATAAAGAAATAACAGACCATAGAACGCAGTGATTGAGCAATCAGAATCGAGAATTCAACAAAGCCGTGTAATAATGCTAATTAATTTAACTTTTCATTTGTAATGAGAGTAATGTGTTATTTGCTCTTTTAAAAGTCACGCAGCATCCCTTTAATTATAGTTATATATCATAATAGATTATTATAGTACATATACAACAGAACTGTAAATTGAGCAAAAGTGAGAAAATGTTTCAAGAAAAATGTTTTATTTGTAATGATTTTTTCTATTGCAACCAGTATAAATATATTAATCTAATGCATGATAAATACAAAATAGTCATAACTCACACAGACACACACAAAGCCTCACACTAAATCATAAACTTCTGTGTAGAGTACACATTCATATATCCTCCGACTGGAGATATAGTGTATATAAAGCAGAATAATCTACATAAATCATCCTTTGAAAAAACAAAATCGTCATTTTAATACAATCATGGTGCATAAGCTATATTTCCTAACTTAAAATCCACTTTTAATTCCTCTACAGCAGTGATAGTTGAGTCGCCTCCTGGGTCTCTTATTGTCAGTTACAGGGAGAGGATGTCAAATGGAAAGAAATACATTATTTCTCTCATTTGTCTCACTTGAACTAAACACAATAAGGGAATTGACAATTACTCAATTTTTTTTTATCATAGGTTTAGATCCACAGGGGTGTTAGTGGGCCACAAGATCTTAGGTCCTGATATTTGTCTCCATGTAACCACTAGGGGGCCCCAGAGCAAAAAAGAGCTGTGGGCATCTTTTGATCCTGTTTGACGTTATTCAATTCAGCACACATTTATTTGTGAATATGAACATTTGTACTAGTGGATAAATAATTAAGATACCCAAACTATTTACTATTTGCAATTAACCAAATAACCACAAACCAACAGATACACAATCTGGGGTCCCTGAGGGTAGTTGGCCCTGGGCAGTACTCACTTTGTCTGCAAGCTGCAAAGCTGGTAAAAGGCCTGAATTAACAATGAAACATATAGTAGCGTAATTACAGTAAGTAGAAGTGATGCAATTCTATTATTTGAAGTGAAGAAGAAAAGAGATAAATCTATTTTCTATTTATCTATCTATTTTTGTTTTTAATCTGAAATGTAGAAAAAAAAAATAATTATAGCTTTTAACAAAACAAAATCAGCAAATTGACTTTAAAGTCCCCATTTAACAGAAGTTAGAGCGCCTCTAACTGCTGTACTGTGACGTATCTCACAGTGAAACAGAATATTTGAGCGGTGTACAGTTACGAGAGGGATTTAAATCCAATCATTTCGTCTTTGATTGGGCCGCTAAAACGCGGGCAGGCTTTGATTTTAGCTCGATACGGAGCTACAGAGCAGAGGAGTGTTGGTGCTGCACTGACAAAAAGTTAAGTTTCCCTTGAATGAATTAGACCTCAGCCATCTTGTTTTGGAAATGAAAACAGCGTTTTTGCCCACTGATATCCAAAAACACATCGCTTCCTTCGATCAAAGAACGTATATCGATTTCACCCGCAAACGATTGGCTAGCTAGTCGCTCAAAGTCTCATTTGATTGGATGAATTTTTGTAAACGCCTCCAAGTGCAGATTGAGAAATCATTTACAGGAAGAGAAAATGTTGATCAGATTTTGATGTAAAAATACAATGATACTGTAACATATATTTGTCATATAACAAGAGGTAAATGAACAATTAACACAGGATTAAAACTGTGAAAATGTATTTTTCATTTCATGGGGACTTTAAATGATCAGTAGCACCAAAAACATGTGCGACTGTGTGAGGAGAGTGTGCGGGTTTGATTGTGTATTTTAAAAAGAGGTAAAAAAGAAATTTCCTGTCATTAAATCATAACTACCGTAATCTGCAGCCAGGCCACGGCCATGTGGTTAACTTTGGCACGACATATGTTCACACATGAGGTTCCAGCCACAGATGGAAATTTCTCCTTATGACATTTCCTTGAAATGGCAAGGAAGTGAGTACTCCACCCTCATCTATTGAGTCATTTTTTTTCATTGTCTCATCTCTGGAGTAAGGAAGGGATGACACAGATTTAGTTAGAAAAAAAATGGGATTATTCCATTGAGTTTTGGATTATTGCAGAAAATAAGCTCTGTGGCAAACAAACATTTATGATACTTCACAAATGAACACCACTTTCATGATTTTCAAAGTAAAAAGCTAAAGTCATCTAACTAAAAACCCATTAAAAAAACATTGACTCCCAGACGAGGGAACCAGAAGTGCTAAAATGCTAACTCATTTCTGGGTTTCAGGACTCATTCCTGTAGCTCTCTATACTAAATCACAAGAGTGTCCCTTTAAGAAGCAGAAAGCTGAATATGAGCAACAGCCCAGACAATTTGTTTGGCCCCCTTGGTTCATATTCTGATGTCAAGTTTTCCATATGAATCTGTCTGCTTGCGTTTCATTTCTGTAGCTGCTCAGCAGAGTTTGAGTCAACAGCTCAAAATGTAGAAATATATAAATTAAAACAACCATTTTGGCACAAGGTCTTCCTTTGCTCTGTGGCATGTAGTGCTACTGGGAACCGGTCCCACTTAGTATCCAATCGTTGCCCTCCAGGAGCTCAGAAAGGGAGAGATCTCTTGAGGTATCCCCCAACAGTGGCAGCGAGGGTGGAGGTTGAGGGGGAGGTCCATCAAAGCTGCTGGAGGTAGTCGGAGACACATTAAGGGGACTCGGCACAGTGAGCATGGAAAGCAGAGACACGCGATTGACTTGTCGATTATAACTCGGCTCAAAAGCAGAGGCAGGCGATGGCACCGAGGGGCCCTGGAGAGCAGGATCTTGAAGAGTTGCTGGTAAAAGGGAACACGGCGGACTTGAATTGGTTGAATTTCTGCTGAACTGACCTGGATGAAGCTGGGCCTCGTTCATGGGACAACCTGGCGCTACTAGACCTGCGTATTCTACCGCTAAACGGGAGTAAAGGGGCGCTACATTCGGTGAAGCGGTAAGAAAAGAAGCTTGTGTCATTAGAAATTCATCCATCGGAGAGAAACGAGCGTTTGCTGACATTGAAGAGCTCTCGTGGATGATGCCTTGACCAGGTCGAGGCGGAGCAGCTGCGGCGAGAGAGCTGGAGGGGTTTGAAGCGAGGCCGGTGCAGACAGGCGGAACGTTTGATGTGATTAGAGGAGGAGGATATTCGCTAAACAAAGAGTGAGGAGCCGGGGCTGTGGAGAAAGACACGGGAGCTGTTACAGAGCTGGAGAAGAGTTCAGTGGGTGAGCCGCTAGGTGAGGCTGATGTTGTAGTTGTTGGAGGAGCAGAAGACGCAGGATGTGCGCTTTCAATACAGTCACGGGTTTGAAGATGTGGGCTGGAGGATAAGGAGGTAGAGAGTGAAGGGGCAGTAGCAGCAAAAATGGAGCTTGAGGCCTGGGGAGGGGCTCCAGGAGGGCTGGAGCTGCTCTGACAGTCGGCTGAGGTGGAGAGGTGGGTGGAGTCTTTGAGGCAGCAGAGAGGTATGTGTTGCTCCAGAGCCGTTGTGTAGAGCTGGAGGTCTTTTTTCAACGCGGCAATCTCCTTTTTAAGGGCTGAATTTGATCCCTCCAAACCCTGGAGCTCCTGAGGAAGAAGAGGGTATGGGAGGTAGAAAAAAAGAGAGAGAGTTAATGTCAAGGTGAGTCAGGGCTATCTTTATTATCCCTAACAATGGACCTCATCAGCCATAAAAAAACTGATTACAGACATACATCAAAAGACATCCCACCCACACAATATCACACCTTGTGCTGTAATGAAACAGCTACAGCCGAGCGATACTAATGACTCTTCTTTAAGACCCTTCTAGAGTGCCGTAATAGAAAGTACAACAGCCACAGAGCGGATGGTGCGCGGCCACAGTCGGAACCTCGAAGGAGAACTGAGATATTGCTTCTAAGCGACAGTACTGCAAGTTCAGCATGAGAGGAGAGAGTGGGTGGTGGAAGAAAGCATTAAAGGTGATTCCCTGCAGAGTTGGTGAGATTCACGTGTAAAATAAAGAGTCAAAAATTTGGCTAGAAACCTTTAAAAATTCATTTCTTTTTCTAGAATTGTTGTCTCCTGGTTTATCAAGCAACTAAACTCCCGCTTTCATGGCCTCATTAAGTTTCAGTGCAGCCTGAAAACACTTCTCCCCCCGTAGCAGTCGGTATTCAGCTCCATTGAGCACCACCTACTGCAAGTACAGACTTGAATAACACTCAGTGTTTCCCCTCAGTGAGATTACACTATAGTCTCCTAAGGTCACAGAGGTCACAGTCAAACTAGAGCTGCTATGTGGTTGTGCGTCACGTTTTCTGACCCTTTAAACCGTGAACTGCTGACACCAAGTTCGGGAGTCACACTGGTTTGTTGCAGCGATGCTTCTCAAAAATAGGAGCAGAACTGAAAGAGAAAAAGAGGGAGAAAGAAAGCGAAAGTCTGGTCTCAAAAGGCACACACACGCCCATTCCTAAATCCGGTAAACACACACTTATCCAACCAGTTATTGCAGGTAGGACAATGTAAGAGGCAGGTAAGGCCGACTTTAATGAATGTCAAAGACAAAGGAAAAAAGGAAGAAAAACGTCCCCAATCATACGGTTAGGCGCAGCGCAGTGAACTACGGGTTTGATTTTCATATTGTCATAAGGAGAGTCATATAACACCTTTTATGGGGGCTAGATGTATTCATGGTCTGTGAGTAATAAATCAGACATGACAGATTTATGAAAATGAAACAAAACCGCCAGATCAGGGTTTCCTCACGTCTACAGTTGAAGAGTCTAAAATTAAAACCACTAATCAAGATTTAACTTAAAGGGTTAGTTTGACTTTTTTTTGGAAAATATGCGTATTCGCTTTCTCGCCCGAGAGTTAGACGGGAAGATCGATCCCACTCTCTACATATCTGAATCAATCTCCTCCTCATCCAACACTCGGCAAGAGAGCGAATAAGAGTGTATCCCAAAATGTCAAACTATTCCTTTAATGTCATTTTTACTCTTCCTCGTGAGGAAAAGTTATACAGAAAATTGGTGGTGAATCTTTTTAGAGGTGCAACGATCAACTATTAAATTAATCACCAACTATTTTGATAAATCGATTAATCAGTTTGAGTAATTTTTTAAAGAAATAAAAGTCAAAATCCTCTGATTTTAGCTTCTTAAATGTGAATATTTTCTGGTTTATTTACTCCTTTATGACGGTAAACTGAAATATCTTCGAGTTGTGGACACATTTGAGGACGTCATCTCGGGCTTTGATCAACATTTCTCACCATTTTCTGACATTTTATAGACCAAACAACTAATCAATTAATCAGGAAAATAATCAACTGATTAAATTACAATGAAAATAATCACATATCTGTATGGTAGTAGGATCAATCTCCTCCAGCCAACACTCGGCAAGAGAGCAAATAAGCGTTATTTCCCAAAATGTCAAACTATTCCTTTAAGATTCAAGATCTTAAAGGAATAGTTTGACATTTAGGGAAATATGTTTTTGGAAATGTCAAACTATTCCTATAATGTCATTTTTACTCTTCCTCATGAGAAAAAAAACTGATGCAGACAATTTGTGCTGAATCTTATTGATAACGGCAACACACATTTCAGTATGAAACTTAAATCACCAAAAATGCAGAGCCCTATCCTTTAACACCATATTTGTACAAAAAAAGTCCTTAAAAGGACCTTTCAGAGGGGTGACCGTATTCTCGTAGGATGTAATTATGCCTGATTTTAAAAGCAATATATTCATAAGTAGTTTTCAATGAAGTTTTTCATGACGTTTTCCGAGTCAGGACACTTTTTTGCTTCGTTGAATCCAATCAGAAAGTTGACTCAGCGCTTCAGGAAGTCCGTAGTGTGTGTGTGTGTGTGTGTGTGTGTGTGTGTGTCTCTGTGTAGCACAACCTGTGGAATTTGCCCCTCAGGAAAAAAAAATAAACGACAGAGAGGCACTGTACAGAGGTGGGAGTGTCTGTGTGTGTGTGTGTGTGTGTGTGTGTGTGTGTGTGTGTGTGTGTGTGCGTGCGTGCGTGCGTGTGTGTGTAAAGGAAAGGGAGGGCCAATGGGGAGGGCAAACCAGAGGGAGTGAAAGCCCTTCTCCTAAGGCAGGGTATTTACAAGAAACGGCTTCGAGCATGTTGTCAGATTACACAACACACACACACACGCACTAGTCACACAGCCGGTGTGTGTGTGTGTGTGTGTGTGTGTGTGTGACTGAAAAGGAGACAGACACAGTCACTGGGTGATGGTGTAAGGAAGGGAGAACCATTATAATGAATAAATGATTCAAACCTCGTGAAGTTCGTCCGCTCTCTCCGTCTGTTTTCTCCGGCTCTTCCTCGCCGCATCCCGGTTCTTCTCTTGTCTTCTTCTCCCTCTTTTTGCCATCTGTTGCCCCTCTCCTTCTCTCTCCTGTTAAGATGAACGCAACAGATACAGTTAACCAAACTATCTAGATCCTTGCTTGTGTTGTACAAATTCTCAGATGTACGTCGCTTTGGACAAAAGTGTCAAATGAAATTGTAGAATTGTAGAATTGTAGAATTGCAAACTCATCTAGGATTAATTACAGTAAACACACTTCTCGTGTGGCATCCCCTACTGCCTTTTAAGGTATCATAGTTCTTAAGGTCATGAGACAAACTTATCACATGAAATTACACGAGGTCTCTTAATTAAAGTGGGAAGTTGTTGTGTTGTCGCGTGTCATGTTAAATTCAGGGCAGGGCAAAAAAACAAACATAATAGTTACGACCTTTTCAAAGCTGCATCTAACGATTTCTTCCATCACTGCGTTTGACTCAACTGGACCCAAAATGGGATGAGAAGCACTCATTATTTTCTCTATATTAAATGTTTACCCCAAATGGTAGATCATCTGTGCTGAAAACAAGATTACATTACATTCATTTGGCATTTTATAACGTATGTAAACTCAACAGGAGCTACATGTCAAGTGCATCCCTCTCGGCTAAACAACTAAAACCGTATTCATTGTGACAGTATATATATTGTTTGTAAGAAATCAGAAGTGCGCTTTTTCTTTGCCCTTGAAAATGCTGATGGCGGAAACAGAAAAGTGACAATCATTATCAGAGGTAATAAGTGTGTCAACTTTCCTACCGGCACCATACATATACAGTATTACAAGGTAGAAAGGAACACTTGTGTTGGAAACTTGGAAATCCAACGCACTTTTTTTGTCTTTTCAGACCACTTTTAGTTGAATATGACAATATGTATCATCAAAATGATATAAAAATGTCTATCGTATATATTTTTCTACATAGTTTCTATCGAGATATGCTAGGCCTAGATTTTTTTTTTTTTTCTCTATAATTTCACTTAAAACTTTTGTTCTCATTTTGCACTCAAGTTCTTAAAATGAGAAAATACTCGGTACTTTTCATTTGTCATTTGTTAATTAATTTTTGTTTAATTCATACAAAAACAGGCTTTACCTTGTGGTTATTTCATATAGACTATTTATTTAAACATGAAAGATGTGATATATATCATTATTGAGATATGAAATTACCTATATCATGATAGAAGATTTTGCCCTAGCTGATTCTATTTAAAATATTTTTGGACCTTTATTGAGCCTTTATTCGATAGTGGACAGTTGAGAGGTGACAGAAAATAATAAATGTCCCTAGCTGGAGTTGAACAGGAGACTTTGCAATCACACTAATCTTGATGGGAAATTCCTATAATATAACTAATAGCCCTATCATAGGGACTTAGACTGTATCTAGGGTGCTCAGTGGTGGGTTTGATAATAATAATAACTTTATTCTTATAGCACTTTTCAAAAACAAGTTACAATGTGCTTTGAAAGAGAAAAAAACAAGAAATGCATAGATAAAAGTGGAATAAAATGTATACAAATAACATTTTAGTTTGGGTGACTATTCTACTTTACTCACATATCTGCCTTTCATTGTATATTTCTATAATACATATGTGATACTTCTAGTACAAGTTACACTATATCTAGTCATAGTGATGAGATGATATGATGTGGTTATATGTACATGATGGATAGATAGATGAGGAGAATGAGTGGTCCTACTCACCGATCCAGCGGTGTTGCTGCCCTCAGCGGACACCGAGCCGGAGCCGGAGCCGGAGCCGGGGCTGTTGAGCTCGTAGCCAGCCTCCATGAATAACGGGGACATGACTGTCTGTCTGTCTGTCTGAGTGTCCACCTGCAGGATGCACCGTCACCGAGCCCGGATCATCCTCCGTGCTGCGCGCCCGCAGGTGAAACCGGTGCCATTCAAACGGTGAAGTTGACGCACGAGCAGCGCGCCTCTGCAGCTCGAGGTTGAACACCGGTTGTGTGAACGTGCAGCCCGGACTGAGGCGCTCCAGCGGTGCGTCCGGTCTCCTTGTAGCGCACGAAGTTTGGCATCAGACCACCGATGATGCAACATGATGCTGCGGCTGCTTTCGGTTTCTCTTTATTGTAAACTCACCCGCTGCTAGGTAAAGAGCTGGAAACGGGGTCTGTGCTGCCTTCACGGGGAGTAGGCTATGTTAGTTTCAGTGTCAGATAGATAGATAGATGGATAGATAGATAGATAGATAGATAGATAGATAGATGGATGGATGGATGGATGGATGGATGGATGGAGAGAGAGATAGATCGACAGATAGATGGATGGATGGATAGATAGATAGATAGATAGATAGATAGATAGATAGATAGATAGATAGATGTACTTTATTGATCCCAAATTGGGAAATTATTGTTCCCAAATTGGGAAATGATTGTTCCCAAATTGGGAATTATTGTGTTACAGCAGCAGGTTATAAGCAATGCACAGGAACATTACATTAAATGTACATGTCGACACTAAAGAAATATATCCGTAGAAAAACAAAATATAAAGAATATTGGAATACACTATAAATATACCGGACTACTACAACTAGCATAAAATAATCTAAATTATAAACTTAGAATAACCCACTATATACATTAGCAAAGTGTGCAAGTTACAATGTTTGTTCTTTAATAAAAAAAAACAATAATTGAGGTAGTAAATGTGCAAATTGTAGATGTGCAAAATTCAACATGTGCAAGAATATCACAGACTAAAACAAAAGGAGTGTGTCTGTAATGGTACAGACAGCGCTTAAAGCAGAAATGTTTAAAAGTTGACCCAATGATAAAACTTTATAAAGCTTTTTAAAGTGGTTGCTGTTTTTTTTTAAAGAAGAGGAGAACCAAAAGGAAGCAAAATGAACAGAACAAATCCACTTTTAGCATGTTACTCTTTTTATTTGTAAACTTTTCTGCTGGTTGTGTCAAATCTCCTTCTAATCTATTTGAGTGGCTTTATTCTGCAACTATTAATTCAGTAGTATATTTTTCCATTAGCATCATAGTACAGCTACATTGTCCTGATATTTCCGATAGTACCTGAAGGCATCATGATGAATGGATGGGAGAAGCTGTTGGAGGACAGGAACAGATCAGTCTGGATGACCATATTAATATTATGAATAAGGATGCTCCTCCTTCACGTGTAGGGGGTTTCTTTCGTGCTTTTGCCAGGAAATGAACGGCCAAGCCTCCAGACAGCAGCCAACAGGTTTTACCGCTTCTCTGCAGGATGTGATGTAACTTGGATTGAAAGTAAAAGTAAAAGTTTTCCCACACCAAAATGTTTTACAAATATATGTATTATTTGTACTAAGTTAGTTGACATTTATAACCATAATAACGCATTTAGCCTGATATGAGAAGGAATCCTTAATAAATTAATTTCAATGTCATAGCTCAGAGATATGATGACCTTGACTAGGCATAATGTTCATTAAATAAATAAAAGTAAATATCACATATCCATAACCTGAATTCTCAAAATATCTAGCTAACATAAAATGTATTATTAAAATTGATTATTTTAACTGATACTTGCTAATTAAAAAATAACACCTATGTTTAGTAAAAATTATAAGATATTATTGATGAGGAAACCCTGTGACAAAAGAACTTTTATATGAATTAGAAAAAAATAGAAACGTTTTGTATTGCAGGATGCTTTTGAACTGTTTTTTAAATTTCTGGAGGGTGCAAACATAAATTCAAAGTAAAAAAAAGTCAATGCTCTGTCGTCTAAATGAAAAAAAGAACACAATGCTGTAGCAGATTCACTGTGTAGCACGATATAATGAGGTTTACCTGCTCCACTGATGACACACCCAGTCTTGCAGCATGCTGTAACTTAAATATGCTGAAACATATTGTCCAAATTTAATTAAATAATCCAAATAAAAAACACAAAATCTACTTATTATAATTTTTTTCTGGAGCTTTCAACTGTACCTTATAAGTTTTGCTCCGGAAAAAACCTTGTGTTGATATTGTTTTGTCAAACTACTCTTTCCACGGTGAGGAGTGAACTTTTCACACTCTCTTGCCTGAATGTATGTATGTTTTCTCTTTGATTGCATTATTGTATTCTCCGTGTATTCAAAGATTCACACACATATCAAATATAAAAGCACATATTCAAAAATATTGAAATTAGAATAGAATCTAAACAAAAAAAATAGGAAATATAATAGAAAACTAAAGGAAGAAATACATTTCTTATTAAGAAGGAATACATAATGTGTGTATAGATAGATAGATAGATAGATAGATGGATGGATGGATGGATGGATGGATGGATGGATGGATGGATGGATGGATAGATAGATAGATAGATAGATAGAGGTAGGTAGGTAGGTAGATAGGTAGGTAGGTAGGTAGGTAGGTAGGTAGATAGATAGATAGATAGATAGGAAATTCAAGTTTCCAGCATCAAAGTTCCATAGTGCAAAACATGTTAGTAAAAAGGCAGTAAAAAAGTTAGTAGTGCAAAGTACAAAGTACAAAACAAAATATACCAGATATAAAAATACAAGGAGATGAAGAAAACTGTTAAAACTGAATATAGTGCAGGGCAACAGCTGTGATACACGACTATTAAAAAAAAAGTGAATATAGTGCAGAAGAGACTGTTAAAAGTTATGTAATGTCAGTGTAATATGTATTAAATTGTAGTGCAAATAGAAAGATTTAATATTTTTGGAAACAAGTTTTGACAGGCAGAACATTCCCAGATTGCTTAATATATATATATGTAATCCCCTCAACAGACACACGGGGGCGCCACCTCACACAATACAAACAGCGCCTCGCCTCTACAGCACCGTCACACCTTAGAATACTCACCGACCAATCAACAAGCGTCGAACGTCTCCAACAACCAATCAGCGTTGGCTCTTTACCAAACAGTCCAATCAGTGGCTGCGTGGGGGCGGGACTAGAACTACAGCTTCTTCCTGGTTCGCAATGCTCCTCATAGGATGCTAAATATCTTCCATACAACACTATAAATCAGTAAAAACAGCCTGTTTATTACAACTGGGACACCGTCGCCATGGGTTTGCTGACGATATTGAAGAAGATGAAGCAGAAGGAGCGGGAGATGAGACTGCTGATGTTGTATCCTGACTGACTGTAGAGGTTTTACTAGATTAGCTGGAGGCTCAGCAGCATGCGTGTATCTTAACTGGATCCGTGTCAATAACATGAGAATTTGATGTGATTTATATCCGTGTATGGGTAGATAAAACAGGATAAAACAGGATCACGGTGGTGTGCTTGTGGGGTTTGTTTTGCCCTCTTTGTGCTGTATCATGCTAACGTGAGCTTGCTAGCTATTAAACCCTGTCTGTTAGCTCACTACAACGGGCTGAATGACAGACAGTTAAGCCTTCATTAATGTAGTTAACTGGGATATTTAATAGTGAGGTGTGTGAGGGAGAGTTTCTTCTTTCTTTTTTTTATTGTGTGATAAAGTGATTGCAGGGACATATATAAAAAAGACCAAAATATATTATACAGAGAAAGACAAATAACAAAGTACAAAAACAAAAACAACACAAGGGGATAAAAGCAGGTTGAAGAATGTGTGTGTGTGTGTGTGTGTGTGTGTGTGTGTGGATAATGGGTGTGTGTTCGACATTGAATTGACATATATCTACTCTTAAACACATATACTGTACACATGCACACATATCTACACACACACACACATACAGATATCCTTCCTTTTATTTGTAGAGCATAAGGGGAACAAAAACAAAACAAAAAGAAAATAAATGACTAAAATATATATATATATATATATAATATAATGTATATACACATATATATTAATAATATGAATAATAATAAAGATGATGATTAGGTCATGATAATAATATCAATAACAATAATAATACCAACACTTACAATAATAAGTGAGATAAATAAATAAGTAAATAATAATAATAAAGAAAAAAAATGTTTTTAAGTTAATTCGAAGGTCATATATAATTATAACTGTGTATGTGTGTGTGCGAGAGAGTTTCTTCTTTAACCTGGTTGGTGTAGAGGTCTGGACAACGCGGGGAAGACGACCATCCTGAAGAAGTTTAATGGAGAAGACGTCAGCACCATCTCTCCAACGCTGGGCTTCAACATCAAAACACTGGAGCACCGAGGGTAACAACATATACACACACGCTCATTCACAGCATGTGTAGGGGCTGGATTCAGTCTTATCTTTATCTTAACTTACTTTCTGTCAATAACCACATTTCAAGGACGACATGAGAATGATTTACGGGTTGAGAAACAACTGTGTTGCTCCGCCGTCCACTCATTTATTAACACACCTGAACATTTCACAATAGAAGTCACTTAAAGGGACTGTTTGTAAGAATCAGAAATGCTTGTTAACAGCGACACCTGTGGCCGCTAAGTCAACGAAAGTCAGCGTCGTGCACGCTTGTGCTCGCTCTACATAGACATGAACGAGCATCGCTTAACACAGTGAGGCGACACACGTCAGCTAAAAGCACAATATCACTCTATATTTCAGCTGCTTGGCAGTAATGTTAGCTGACCAGACGAAGGTCTCTCCATGAATCAAGCTGATCCTAGTGTTGGCTTTTCCTGCCTCAGCCTCCCGACCGCAGCCGGAGGGAACAGGGGAGTGACCGGAGTTTTGGTTGGAGACGATAACGTTTCTCACTGCGGAGCCCCATCACTTCACAAGACACGGGAAACCTCTGTTGGTCTGGAGGAGCTGCAGCAGTTATTTCTGCACAAACGTCCACTGTACATTCACTAGATATTCTCAGAGCTAAACTAACTCTTCTGCAGTGTGTAGTGTGCGCGCAAGCACGGGAGGTGGAGCGAGCTCAGTGAAGTCAAGCAGGCAGAGGAGCAGAGGAGCAGAGACTCCGGCCCTGGAGACCAAAGCTACGGTCTCCTCCGCGTCCTCCGACCGCGGCCAACATTGTTTTGCAAGACGGGCTTCACTAGATAGAACTTTGCGGTTTTGGTGCTTCCATGTAGTTTGTGTTAGAGTCTTGTCTGAACAGCGTAGCCACACGCGAGCGCGCATGGGACACCGACCCGCAATGATTTATACGTGTAAGAAGTTACAAACAGTCCCTTTAACAATTAAATCCGTACTTCCTGTCCCTTTGTCACATGTGTACGGAAGCCGCACAGGATGACGACACAAATTCCCAGTGGTCAATATACAGGAATGAAATCACACCAAATATTCACAACATTCTCTAATATTACACTGAAATATATTTCTCACTGAACTCCAGCAAATAATACCATCCAAACAATACACACACACTTGGCACAGGTTGCACAGGCAATAACAGCTGTCAGTGTGTCAGTGTGGTGACTTGACTATGACTTGCCCCCAAACTGCAAGTGATTATCATAAAGTGGGCATGTGTGTAAAGGGGAGACTCGTGGGTACCCATAGAACCCATTTACATTCACATATCTAGAGGTCAGAGGTCAAGGGACCCCTTTGAAAATGGCCATGCCAGTTTTTCCTCACCAAAATGTAGCACAAGTTTGGAGCATTAGTTAGCCTCCTTAGCGACAAGCTAGTATGACATGGTTGGTACCAATGGATTCATTAGGTTTTCTAGTTTCATATGATGTATCTTCACTCTAGCTTCAAAACTGAGCCCACTATAACCTAAAAATCACAAGTTGCATTAATGTGTTATTATCACAGCCCTAATTTGAAAGTTATGTGGATGTTGTTACATTTATATAGAAACTGTTAAACCTGCATTTACAAACAGCTTGTCATGTGTGAACTTCATTGCATTACTTGATTTACACATTGTAACCTAGTTATAAAGACGAATATCCCCTACAGCCAACTGAATCAAACCTCAATAAGCAACAAAGAAAAAATGTAAACCTACAAATTAAGAGTTAAGTTATTTTTACATCCTCTTCTTATTGAACATCCTATTTTTCCACATTAAGGCATTCATGTATTTTTCCGAGCCAGGATCCATTATAAGGATATATTTTTCCAGTCTTCCTCCACATTCCTCATGTTCTCCTCTCTCTCTCTGTTTTCTAGGTTTAAATTGAATATTTGGGATGTAGGGGGTCAGAAGTCACTGCGCTCCTACTGGAGGAACTACTTTGAGAGCACAGACGGGCTGGTGTGGGTGGTGGACAGCGCGGACAGACTCCGACTGGAGGACTGCAGGCAGGAGCTCAGTTCACTGCTGCTGGAGGAGGTAAACACAAACACACACACACTGGAGTTATAGGGCACGTGCTATATTTAGTGTTTAATTGCAGATCTTTTATTTTGGAGCTCCAGACCATGTGTGGATTTGTTCTAATCTGTCCCCACATTTTGGAGCCAGCCACACAGAGACAGTGAGGAATAACAATAAAGATCCATCTTTATATTCTTGCGCTGTTTGAAGCTGACATTTATGGTGTGGTTTAATTACTGTATTATTATTATATCGATCTCTATAGTTGACTGTGTCCTTTCTTCCATGCAGAGGTTAGCTGGTGCAACGCTGCTGGTGTTCGCCAACAAACAGGATCTACCAGGAGCCCTGTCAAAAGAGGCAATACGAGAGGTGAGATTTACTCCCACCGTACAGTGATATTACTTTTTTTCCAGTAATCAGGGTTCCTAAAGATTGAAGGTGCAGTGTGTAGGATTTGGCGGCATCTAGCGGTGAGGTTGCAGATTGCAGCCAACCGAAACTACTCGGTCCACTCGGTCAGGATCTGGTTAAAAATAATCTGTTTTCAATTATTTTGAGATTTTAAATCGCAATATCAGAAACAAAAACGATTCATAAAATCCTACTCCATGTCTTACCATTTTTAAGACTTTTTAAAGATTGATTTGCCTCAAGAATGTGTGGGAACCCTGGTAACGTTTCTGATTACAATTTTTAATTTCACTATTGCTGCTTTAAATTCTTCATATCAGATTAAACTTGAATTGTCTAGAAAGTGCACATCACAACGTATGTTCTCAATGCGCATTTTCTTGCAGGCGCTGGCTCTGGATGAGATCAAAAGTCATCACTGGTGTATCATCGGCTGCAGCGCAGTAACAGGAGAGAACTTGTTAACTGGAGTGGACTGGCTATTAGACGATATCGCTGCCAGGATCTTCACCACTGACTGAGTGTGTGTAGCCTCTCTCACGTCTGAGCTCTGACACGACTCCAGGCTCGTTACTGGACTACGGAGATCAAATGGAGCTTGAGTCTTTTTTTGTTCCATCAGCTGCTGTTAGGTCACAAGAATCACACCGTGGTTTATATTTCTTTTTATTTAATGTTGAGAGATAGTTGATTAAGATATTACAGAATGCAATGTAATGACTGACATGAACCTTCTTGCAGTTAACTCCCACTTTTATACTTCATGGTACACCAGATTGTCAGCTGGTGATTTGTGCCTCGCTCAAATGTCTTCCCTAATAAATGTAAATGCTTCTTGAATTAAGACTACTGCGTCTCTATTGAAAGCCACAGCTTTCTAAAGTGCCTCAAACTCAAAGCAGTTTACACCATATTTTGGCAGTACAGTGCCAAAACAGGTTTTATTTAAGGCTCATTTTTAGCCGGTGTATTTTGTCCCCAACTTCACAAAAGGGAGTCATTGATTTCTGGATTACTTTAATCTGAATGCCAGACTGTTCTAATTTGCAGAAAGTGCCCCTTTGTGACTGTAGACCAACTCTTAAACTACAAACTTTGTTCCACTGAGAAACAGTTCTGAAAACCTCTGAACACAAATCTCTTCTGTAGGTTAGGTTACGTGACATCAAACTGCAGCAGTTGATCTAAACCTTGTTTTCAGACCATTGACACAAGGTCATCTTTGATTATGGCACTGCAATGGTCAGTCGATAGACCAAGAATTTGTATTTCCTTACAATTTTGCAAGTTATGAGTTTTACTGTTCTGAATGATATCACGAGACTGAGAAAATCTGATGACCATTAGTGGCAGCTCTGTATTATTAATTGCATAACATTAACACAGAGTTTACACATTGCTATTTTTTGTTCAACCCCACATTTTCCTTTTCTTGCATCCTGGGTACTCAACAGGACAAGACCACACAAAATATACTGTACAGAAAAAAGGTACTTTATTTGAACTGATGCATTTGAAATTTTCCAGTTCTCTGGAAGTACATTATGAATCTGGAAACATGTTTTCTGAAGCATCCTTTAGAGCTTTTGGGAAAGTTTGCAGCATCAGATGGCTGATGGATCTTTGGCACCCGAGTTCTGCAAAGGAAGACAAAATCTTAAGAAGAGGTGGCAACAACCTGAACATCATTGAAAATGTTAACTATAATTTTGATCAGAGGGGTACCAATCAGTCATGAATCTTCAGACTGGGGCGGTAATAAGTAACTCATCACTTCTAGATTATATAAAAAAAAAAAAGTCAAGCTTAAATTCTTACCATAAAAACTCCAAAGCAGTAGCAGCCGATTCAGCCGGACTCTGAAAAAAATCATAAACACAAGACACACCATAAAAATGTGCACCCAATACAATAAGACACTAAAGCATTCAAGTCTTGTGATCAGAGGGAAAACCAATCAGTCATGAATTCTCAGACTGGGGCGGTAATAAGAAACTCATCACTTCTACTTTAAGAATTTTGACATTTAATAGGAGATGAACATTGAAACCTATTCAACACATCGCCGTTCTAATACTCACCAATACGGGCCGACAGTGAACACAAGACCATGTGAAGACTTCATGCTGCCAGACCTAAAAAAGTAAAA
>CAKALU010011208.1:0-11266 GCA_916700995.1 Hozukius guyotensis | reverse complement strand
GTGTCATAAACCTGTCATTGTCCAGTGGGATTATACAGTCATCTCACATACGCAAGCCAGTTCACAATGTGTCAAAAATAGAAAGGGGTTTTGGTGGGTGAAATGCTAATTTCACTGCTGTTGAACTGTGTGAACATTGACTCTTCAGAGTGCTATTTAAAAAGGATGCAGATTGTAGGCATGATTTATTTTGGCAGGATTATGATCCTCTTTACATACATGTTGCCTTGACAGCCTTGGCAATGTGTTCCGTCTGCTTCCTCTGCTGGGAATAGAGATGTTGTTTACGTCCATCTGCTCCACCAGAGTTTTTACCCTGCTTTTTCTTTTTCAAATGCAACTCCAAAATACAAAAAAAGTCAAGTTGCCTCACAGCTAAGCTAATAGTAAATCCTCACTCCCACTATGCTGTATATAGACCTACTACTAACAAACTCATTGCAGATATGTTTTTGCTTATGAGTGTGTTAAATTATGGCTCTAATCTCATCTGAAATGAGGGTCGTGGGCCGGCCGTGTGATTTATTTAACTCGACTACAAACCAAATTAATCTTCTCCTACGATACTGCACTGCACGTCCTGCTTTTATCATCGACCGGCTACTCCCCCGTCACACACACATTTTAAAGACAGATTTTGTAATACAAGTGATGCAAATGAATGCAAGTTGAAGCTGCAAAGAGGCTGGAGGGCACATTTCATTAATGCAATCAAACAAGCTGGATTGATACATGCCTGTTTTTTCTTTTTTTACACATTTTACTGCAGTCTAGAGTTGAGGGTATGCACCACCTCAAAGTTACAGCTACACTACAGGATGATGTAAACCCTAAAATCACATTTAGTCATAATCTAAAGAGATAAATGCACACAGATAAGAAGAAGCCAACATTTCCTGCAGTTATTCATGTAGAGTAGTTTTGAGAAAAGCAACATTTTTGATATCCTCTTCTATCTCAGTGGATGCAGGAGTTGTGAGGTATGCAGGAAAAGCAGTTAGACAGCTGTTACCTTCATACTGCTCAGTACGTGGAAACCACTGAGACATGTCCTTCATCCAGTGCTACAGCACAGGTGCTCTGCTTTTATGGTAATCCAAATTATCTTTTCAAAGTGAGGGAAAATTCACATTCAGTTTAATGTCCATTAGTTTTTTGTGGCAACTCATTTACCAAATCATTGTAGGAAAATGCGATTTACATTTATTTTAAACAATGGATCAAAGTGACTGTTTAATGTGAAAGGAGTTGCTGGTGGTGATGAGAATTATCACTAGACTCTCCTCAACTATGCAGAGTGTTTTAGTGCCGTTTTGATTTGCCCTCAACTTTACTGTTTTAGTTAACTCCCACTGCTCTTATCAGTGCCCTTTTCCAGCAAAAATGCTGCAAAGAAACCCACTCGCTACCTGCCCAGTACCAAACGACGCACGGACAAAGTTAGCGACTAGCTGGGGTACATAGGTGACAACTTCCGGGTCTGAAAAGTGAAGCCAATGCTTAAGTGCCTTAATCTTGCATTCTTTCTAATAGCCAGCAGGGGGCGACTCCTCTGGTTGTAAAAAAAAGTCTGATTGTATAGAGGTCTATGAGAAAATGATCCTACTTCTCACTTGGTTTATTACCTCAGTAAACATGAGTTTATGGTCTCAATCACTAGTTTCAAGTCTTCTTCATTACAGCATGATGTTCATTTAGTAAATGATGGTCCCATTTAGAGTCAAATAGACCATAAAGCAGGGTATGCTTTATGGCGTGGCTACATTGTGATTGTCAGGTTGCTACCACGGCTTACAACTTTAACCCTTTCACAGTGTGATTTCAGTTTATTTAAGTTATTTGTAACATTTTGGTCGCCTAAATATGTCTTATTCAGTTTTCGGTTGTAGTTAGCTTCACCCTCTGGTGTCACTTCTGGTTGCAAAAAAACAAGATGGCGACGGCCAAAATGCCGAACTCGAGGCTTCAAGATGGCAGTCCACAAACCAGTGGATGACGTCACGGTGACTACGTCCACTTCTTATATACATTCTATTGAGACCAAGGAGAGTGTATATAGGACGAGCATCTGTCAGTTGAACACAAACACGACTCCAAATGAATGCTGCTTGATGAATAGATCCACCACTGGTTGCAGCATGTTCACCATATCGATTGATGATAGGATGTCATGCTTACAGCTTGTTTCCGCGGCTGCCAAGTGAGCCAAAAAATCAATTAATGCAGGTTCTTCTAATTCACATAAGTTATTTTCATGTCTACACACAGCTCTTCTCTCATGCTTGTTTCCTGCAACTTCAGTCATGTCTCATGCTTCCTTTACGTTGCACTTTGTTTTTGCTGCGTCAGGAGACTCAGAAACACAACTTTTAACAGACAGAGCTGCAACAAATTTAAATCAAATATTTCAGATGGTACTTGTGCAATCACACCCTCCTGTCTCTTCTTTCAGGAACTCTAGAAAGGAGCTGAATGACATCCGGTTTGAATTCACTCCTGGGCGAGGTAAGAGCTCTGCCTATATGGATTTTAATGTGCTATTCCCCATGTGATAACATCTTCAGGCATTGTTATATGGGTAATGGTTAATGGCAGTGTTTGTGCTCTTGACAGTATCTAATTCAATATCTAACACAATTACCTGCTAAGTGGAATGCTGCAGGCCCAATATTTGTCATGTTATTCCCTCACCAGACACCGCTGATGGCGTTTCCCAGGAACTATTCTCGGCCGGCCTCGTCAACGGGCACGATGTTGTTGTTGGTAATGTTACACCTCTTTATTCTGATAAATTGTGTTGTCTGAATATGTTATTTATCTAAGCCCATGTACCGTAAAGCATCACTTAGAGAGTATCAGCATTTTCCTAGAAGTGCTTTTATCTGAGATGGACATTTATTTTGTTTGGCAAATCCACAGAGCTTTACAGAACTAAACTTGATAGAAATTACTTGTATTTTTTATGAACATTGCATCTGCAATATGGTATGGGAACCGATACATACAATTTTTTATTTTTATTTTGATGCCACCGCTCCGGCGACAGTCGTGGCCAGCATTATGTTTTCGATTTGTCCGGACGCACATATGTCTGATCCATTCTCGTGTACTTGATGTCTCAGGAACGCCTCGAGCAAATTTCTTCAAATTTGGCACAAATGTCCACTTAGACACAAGGAAGAACTGATTCGATTTTGGTGATCAAAGGTCACTGTGACATCACGTCCATCCTACTCTTGTGTAAGCGATATCTCAGGAATGCCTGTAGGGAATTGTATTAAATCTGGCGCAAACGTCCACTTAGACTCAAGGATGGACTGATTAGAATTTGGTGGTCAAAGGTCACTGTGACCTCACAAAACACGTTTTTTGGCCATAACTCAAGGATTCATATGCTAATTAGGACAAATTCACAGAAATGTCTAACAGGATAAAGTGATGAAGTGATGATGTTTTGGACAGATGTGGATGTAAACTGCAACTTGATGGGTTGGCGGAGGCGGTAATTCTATTCTTTTAATACTTTTTTTTTTATATACCATTTTCGTATATGTAGTTAGCTGCTTCCAAATTTACAATTCATGACAAAGAAAAGCAGTAATAAAAATTCCTAAATAAACCTAAAGCTATCATTATCAACAGCCACATGAATATTGAAATCACCTACAATAATGATCTGTTTCAAGGACTCTTGATAAAAACTCTGAGAATTTAGATAGAAATTCAGAATACGGTCCAGGAGTGCGGTACAATATAACAAATAGAACTGGCTGTAGTGTTTTCCAGGTTGGGTGTGAAAGACTAAGAACAAGGCTTTCAAATGAGTTATAACTTCGTTTAGGTTTAGGGTTGATTAATAGGCTTGAGTCGGAGTTGGCTGCAACTCCACCTCCTGGGCCGGTGCCTCGAGGAGTATTAATATGACCGGGGGGAGTGGATTCATTTAGGCTAACAACTTAAAGACTTCTAACCAAAATGTGTTTAATAATGTCCATGAATAAAAGATATGTAAGTAATTTGCATTACTTTCTTCACAGTTCTTCCAGCACTGAGAGCTTAATCTTCTTTTCATTTCAAAATAATTTCAGGGGTCAAGAAGTATCTCATATTTATTTATATTTCCAGGAAATTCTCTCCAAAATAAGTAATCGTTAGTTGTGTGAATTACATCAGAAACCTGTTTTCATTCTTCATCTGTTATTTGTGTTCCCAACTCTTCTTCCCATTTTATCTCTGTAGTACCAGTTGTTGTTTCTTCTTTCCCTTAGAAGATTTTATACACATTGCCCATTGAATTTTTGAGTTTTTCAAAAGTGGAAGAATATTCTGTATATCTGTTTACTTCTTAAATAACTTCTTATTTGCAAGTATCTATAAAACTGATTATCTGGTATATTATAATGTTTAGAAATATTTTCAAAAGAGTCATATTCAGTGAGAATTTGCCAGAATCTAACGAATCCATTTTTAGCCCATGTGTTAAAGACAGTAACTATTGCATTTGGTTTAGAATATCTTATTTTTCTGGCATTGATATTGACACTAAACTTATCTTCTACTGTTGTACAACATGTACTGAAACGTACTCTGCATATTGTAAAGCTTGTCAGATTATTTGAACATTGTGTTGTTGTATGCCCTCTACATTACAGTTGCTGCTAACCTTCAGAAGATTGTCGATGACCCAACTACCTACAAAGTATTGACCTTTAAGCTGGTGAGTATCCACATGATTGATGGCTGATGACACCCTCCCGGGTTCGTCCTGGTAGACAAAGTCGAGCCGTAAACAGCTCGTTGATGAAAGCTTCGGTGAGGAATGTGAGAGTTATTAGAAAGGCCACAAAGAAACCAAATAGCTTCAGCATGAACCAAAATCTGTTACTGGAGGTTTTTCAGTTGATGACACAAAGGATTTATTTTAAGAGTGTTTTGTTGGTGAAGGAGATTGGAGGTATTACTAGATACTGTTGGGGGAAAAAATTGATTCACATAAGAATTGCGATTCTTACCCTCCATGATTCTGAATCGATTCACAAATATGTTTTTGTACGTTGTTAATTAAGCAATGTTGGCGGAAAGAAAAAAAAGCAGAACTCAACCGAGCGCAGTACAGCACGCAGACGATCTACAGAGAAAAAGGCATTTTGGATTAAACAACTTAAGATAAAATAGATATTAGCATTGCATGATGAAAGTTTTTGTGTAAAAAAACTCCCAGCAAATAACTCCATCCACATTCCGTCTCATTCCAAAAGACCTGCGCCTGTACAGCGTTTTAGATGGCAATGGCTTTCCCTGGTACTAACGTTGCAGCAGAGAGGCTGTCATCCACTACTGGAGATATAACGTTAATAATAACACAGCGCTCCACTTTTTTTCAGACAGGCGAAGACTAAGTTCATTTTGCATATGTGCCATTTTAAGAAGTGACAGTGACATTTGTGAAAAAAAACAATGTCAGTCCTTTTCGATTTGACCAAAATATGTAAATTCCGTTTTACTGACCTTTCTGTAATTGTGGGTAAACAACAACATCTGTGCTCGGGGTCACAGTGCTTTACAAAGTGACCTTTCTGCAATGTTTGCCTTATCAGCAGCTAGTGAGTGTCGCAGGTGGACCCGTCTCTGGAGAGTCAGAGTGAGGGCAGTATACTGGGCTCGCCATGTAGATATATGAGGCATGCTTCCAGTTCCATATGTTAACTCTGCTCCACTGCAGACATTGTAAAAATCCTCACCGTGGCTCAACCTTTCTAAACGAAGAGTTACGAGTGCAGGGTCACAAAACCCAGGGAGTGAGAATAATGACCCTCGCTAGAGGAACAATTCATAACACTTAATGCAGGCAATTTATGGTGTGTGGCACTAGAGCAACGTAATGACTTAACTGAACAGGAGGTCACTATAGATTCTGTGAGCTCGCACAGAGTGACCTGTTTCCATAACAGTCCCTCCATGTTGATCAGACTGCTGCAGAGCTCTCACACCCCCAGAGAGATGGAGTGTCTCTCCAGTCAGGAGTGAATTGCACAAGGCCAGCAGGTGTTAGGCCACCCATTCACACACAGGAGGAGAGCTGAATGAAAAAGAAAAACTCCCCCAGACACATCTAAATGCACACTGCCTTTAATATCACCTCTGTGAATAGCGTCTGAGCAGCCTAAAATTGGGGTGAGATGCAGGTGCTGGAAGGTTGACCTGTCAGCAAAATAAATATTGTGCTTTTTCACTGGGAGCGGTTAAGTTTAGGGACGATGCACTACACGGCCAAAAGTATATGGACGCCCAGACATAGTACAAGCATGCCTGAACACTACAACAATGAGTGATTGTTGAACATCTTATTCAAAAATCATGGGCAATAATATGCTGCTATAAGTAGAGAGTAGTAGTAGTAGAGAGGGCGAACACAGATGTCGCGTGATTCCTTGCTCGCAGTCGGTATTCCAGTTCATCCCAGAGGTGTTGGATGTTATTGAGGTCAGCGTGTTGTGCAGGACAGTCAGGTTCCTCCACACCAAACCAGGAAAAACATTTCTTTATGGACCTCTGTGCATGGGAGTATTGTCATGTTATAACAGGAAACAGCCACAAAGTTAGAAACACAAAATATTATTGTATACTCTCACATTAAGATTTCCTCTCAGTGGAACTAAGGGCCCAAACCATGATAAGCAGCCCCTGAACAAAAGTACACATATTGTTTATATGATACAGTTTGATGAGATATGATATACATGTACAGATATACAGAGATCAAGGCACTAAGACTTAAAAATGTTTTATTTAAACATTTAATCTAACTGCATAATAGTGATGTTGTGACCTGATATACTGCAGCTGACATGGCGCCAATACTGACCTTATTGAACAATATTGAGTATTAGCCAGATGTGACTCATCCACATTAAAATACAGTTTTTTTTCTCACTGTCATAATAAAATTGTAAGAGTGCAATTTTATAAACCTTCTACAACAATATAATTAAAATTGCACAGCCTAAAAATAATGTTGATGTGAGTGTCTCCACTTATAGTTAAAAAAATAAGACTGTAATATAGTAATATTCAATATTGCTGCGAGGTGAAACTCTGCTCCCGTCCACCTCCTGACCCGGTGGCACCGATGACAAGCATTAAGAATAACTATATAGAAATAGCCAATTTTCTCGTTGATGCTCTTGTTTACTCATGTAGGTCACATACAGTATTAAATAGAGACCGTTTCATAACCAGTTAAAAGTTCCTCTCAGTAACTTCAACAGGAGCAAATTGTAAATTTGCCAGGGACTATTTTCAGCAGCGGATTAATACATATTTGGTGCGCTAGACAGTTTATGTGGGATTGACTCAAAATAAACTACAGTGGCCATGTTCATTCAATTCATTGCTGTGTTTGTTAGGCAAGTAGATTACAAACCCAAATTGTTTTCAGAGTTTTTGAAAATAAGACTCAGCAGGTTGAAAAACCCTCATTTTGTGAAATAATAAGCTTGCATTTGTTTCAATCCCCTGATTAATCCAGGGAGTTACCCCACAGCGGTTTGAGAGATTTTGCAGGATTAGTTTTGTTGATGGAGATGAGAGTGTCAGGATGCAAAGTAGCCCCGTTGACCCTCTCCATGTCTTCTTCCTCCTCCCGCAGGCTTCTGGTTGCGACGACACGGAGATCCCGGACGAGGTGAAGCTGATCGGCTTTGCACAGCTAAGTGTTAGCTGATGTCCTCTTCATGCCTGAAGCAGGTGAGACAGTGGGGAGACAGTTCAGGGCAGAGAGACTGAGGAGCACACCGCCACTTCCTGCCACATCTTTCCCAGCACCCTCCCTGAAAACTCACTCCCCCTCCTCCCTCACTCCTTTCACCTTCCCTGAGTCCAAGCTCGGCCACCGCCTCACCGACCTCCCTGCTCACTGTCCCCTGACCTTTAACCTTAACATCATTCCACCGCCTAGCGCACACACCGGGATCAGGATACAGCCCAGGAACCTAAAGATGTACTCAGGTGGTGACATAAGGTGATTACGATGTAGCTTTGAATGTTTTATTTATTTTTTTCTTTCTTTTACATCACACATCGCCTTTGTGTTCAGCAAAGCTCTCATTATTTATTGGAATGAGGAGGTATTTTTATGTTGTTGCCACAGTGAAAACAAATTGACTCGCACCTCACAAACACTCATTTGTGATGTTTCCCTGAGGTCTTTGTCAGAATGTAAGATTAAGTTAATTTATGGGGGAAAAAAAGCACATTTTCATAATAACATAATGAATGTCTAAAAAGAGAATGAGTTGTATTTCTGTGTCAAGAAGGGAACCATTCGATTGAGAGTGCAGAAAAAAAAAGAAGAGACCTGGATGCTACTGTGTATAATTTGCTGCTCTCGACAGTGCTAATGCTTCAAAAATGTTAGAGGTGCCTTGTTCATTTTTCTGTGCCTAAGAAAGTAGACAATGAGTGAGACAAAGAGCAGAACCTGCTGATTACCATTTCAGTCAAGTATCTTTTGAGACAAGCTACAATGCACTTTTGGGCTGAGTGTGTGCACCCGACAAGCAGATGCTTAGCCCCCCGGAGACAATTAACTCGTGTGCTTTTGTCATCACACAAATAAAACATAACAGAACCCGTAGTCATGTAATCTGCTCTGGTTGACGTGTATTCAGACTCCAGGTTAAACGACAAAACCACAACAGTTTAATTTATCTTGCTCTGTCCTGCTGCACTACAAAACCCTTTGTTCCCAAAAATATAGCAGTTACTAAAATGTACTGTATGACAATGCATCCGAGGATGAAACCAAAAGGCAAACTATTGAAAGGGTGACGAGCCATTTGTTTGTCCAAACAAGTCCAGTAGCTCTAAATAATTTTTAAGTATTGGGGTGGTAAATATTTAACTTCTACTAAATTCTTTATTATGGAGTAATTTATTGTGTTTTCTATGTACAGTATGTGGACCATTTCAGCATATTACTACCCCTGTTCCCTCTCTGTAATCAGCTGATGTCAAATTTCTGACAAGGAGCAACAATAAAGAATTGCTATTATTTAAAAAAAAGGTGTGGAGTATTTACTCTTAACCACCTACACTAAAACTTCAAATATCTGATGATTTTGAGGAAGGTGATTTTTTAAATGTTATGATTTAGTGGATATTGGCTACAAAAGTTCAACTCTCAACTGTCATTTTTTTTTTTTTAACATTGATTCTGTACAGCGTACAACACCCCCTGTCCAAATACTCTTCATTCAATAAAGGAAAATCTCCCCAAAAACCTCTTTAACAGGGAAAAAACTTGGAAGAAACCTTGGGAAGAGCAACAGAGGAGGGATCCCTCTTCCAGGACTAAAGATGTGCAATAAATGTAGAAAAAAAATAGTCATGAGTAGCACCAATATTCTTCCTCTTACAAATGAAAAAGTTCAATTCATGTGCAACAAAATGCTCAGTTCATTACACTCCTTGTTATCCAAGGTTAGCAAACGTTTGATACAGTATATATTACCACTGTGTAACTGACAATATGGAGTGAGTTTGCTGACTTTATGACTCGTCTCTACTTGTGTTTCTGTTAAACTATAATTTCAGATTTTTTGCCAAATCTCTTGTTCAGGAAGTGATGTAGGTTTGTTTTAAAGGTGCAGTGTGTAACATTTAGGGGGTTTAAAAACTTCAATAAACCTAAAGTAACCCTCTGCAAATCTATAACAGAGAACTACAAACAGGCAACAAGAGAAAGCAGTAATATAACTTTAATTATTCAAGTATTTGTTTTTTAATATAAAAAACATACAATATAGAACAACAACCCCTTTGAACCTTACAAAACCTTTGAAAAAAAAAAAGAATAAATGAAAATTTGGCCACGAAAGCCACATTTTCTGAGAAGCACAGAATCTTTCCACGATGTCAGTAGCAGTGCTTCAGTAATCACTGATATGCCAGATACATATGATAATACATCCAGTCTGTAATGGTTTTTAGCTACAGTTAAACTCATACTTGCACAACATGATATTTCTCTTGATATGTGGAGGAGGCGATGCGCTGAAATAGCTGCTGACATACAGCGTACACAACCAAGAGCAGCAGCTGGAGTAATGAGGAGCTGGTAGCTGAGACACAATTACCTCCTCAAGTATAAAAAAAATCAAATATGCATCTAAAAACCAAAAATATACATCTGACTTTTTTCAGAGAGAAGAGGCAGTGAAGTTATAACAATATGTAAACAAAAACATCAGGCAAATTCATAAAAAAAAACTAAAATGGCACTCGAAGAGCGCAGACCTCCGCCAAGCTGCCCGAGTACGATTGCCCCCCCTCTCCGTTCAGCTTGCGCCATCATCCACGTGTATTTTTGTTTATGTTGAGATCAGCTGTATGCAGCGGAGCAGCGTAAAACACTTCATTCAAACCGGACTGAAACAAAGTAAAACTCACCTAAACCGTCGTCGTTACTCTTTCCAACAATCACCAAGTGTGCTTTGGTCGAACTCAACTGTAATTTCACAGAGTTTAATGTGAAAAAATGCAGAATCTACAGATGTAACCCCCCTTCCTCCACCTCCAGCTCTCACTGTCCCTCTCTCTGCAGGCAGAAGGAAAGAGGCAGTGTGATGCGCCATGAATGCATCAGTAGTTACACTGCGCATGTCTTAAAGCCTGTGGTGTTAATGCACAGACTGAGCGGAGTTATTAAAAAAAATTCCCAAAGCCGGATCATGATCCGGATCGCCACCAAAATCTAATGGATTGTTCATAGTGCCACACCCCACCCCTCCAAATATTTCATTCAAATCCATCCCCGACTTTTGGAGTAATCCTCCAAACAGACAAACGGACAAACCAACAAACCAACGCCGGTGAAAACGTAACCTCCTTCCTAAGCTTTTGGCCTTGGCGGAGGTAAAGAGCATCTGGTGAATTCAGCTACGTGGTTTCATTTTTACCAACGCGAGAGAAGAATGATCAGTTGAAAAATATCAAATTATCTTGGTCTGTTTGGAGACTGACAGTATGCTGCAGCTTATTTTCAGCTTTATATCCAACTGTGTTCATGATAAAGATGAAAAATGCATTTATACCTCAACAGACGACCTGGTTTGTCATTGGATATGATTACTATTTGTAGGAACGCTTCCTTCATTTGCACATAATACTTTTAAAATGTATAATATAGATGTAATATAGTAATTTAGTACTTTATTGATTCCTGCACATAAATTCTCTTCTGGCTTGCTCTCCTGCAGGAACATCA
>CAKALU010011205.1:1107-19646 GCA_916700995.1 Hozukius guyotensis | reverse complement strand
TCCAGGGCCGAGCCAAATCTGCTTTACAAACAGTATAAGGGTAATAAAGAAGATCGTACGGCGAGCAATAAAAATGCAAGGCAAGCTCCTTTCTGTGGACTAGAATAATGAAACAGGTCTGAAGGAGGCAGCAGCAGCTCTCTCAGCTCTCTGTTCTTTCTCATAATTTCCTGGCAGAAATCCTCCTTTGAGTCTTCGTCGATACAAAGGCAGTTTTATCTGGGAGATGCAGCGACCGGCGGCTCCATTTCTACTTTATGACAATATCCTGACATTCGCAGTTTGACTCAATTTTTTTTCTTCTATTCCTTCGCTAACAAACTTTTCAGATAGTTTGAAAAAGTGTCGTCGTTCATTCACTGTCTGATTGATTAGTTTACCATCAGACTTCACTGCAGTGTGACAGCAACTACGATTACATGCATAAAATATTCTGTTTTTTGTCCTTAGCTGTTTACATGGCTAATGAAAATGAATATTCCACTAATATTCCCGTTTACATGCAGCAGAATAGCTGAACCGTGTGAACACAGCCTCCCTATTTCATTCCTTCAACCAGCTTCTTGAAAAGGTTGGCGTTGCGATATTTGCGCATATCCAAAAACCTGTTGATATCCACGTCTTCTTTCGGGGCATGCATCTCTGCCAACTGTCGGCTAGTTGGTTTGTGTCCAACGCACAGATCTGACCATAAAAAGGCAAGAGGTCGTGTGCCGCAAACCGCCATAAAAATCCCAATTAAGACACATATTCTGATCTGTATACATGTCCAAAGAATGCTCCTAAAACCTTCTAAGTAGCCAAAATCTGTGTGCTGCAATGACGATGAAGTTGCGGTAATTTAGCAGTAAAAGCCTCACTGACTAAACTAAACAAAGTCAAAACAAAGATAAATGGATTTCCAACATTGTCAATCCCTCCCAGTAGCTTTACTGCTCAATTCCTCTCTGTCAGTCTGGCTGACCTTTCAACCGGCTGTTGTAATGTGTTGTAATGTACTCGGACAGAAAGGGTGAAGCAGTAAAATAGTCCGTGGAACAGATCATAAAGCTCTGGGTATCCCTGCACTAAAATGATTAACTTCTCCTCCATATTTACCGTAGACTGATATTTACAGAAGAAAGACAAGATGTCTGCCGGCTGTGATTGGTTGTTCCTCGTCACATGACATGCGATGCTCTCTGCAGCGTTCTAAAGTTTAGAGTAGTAGTTTGTCTGATAACTTGACCGCGTTGACATTTTGTTTACTTCCTGCATGGCTATATTAACCTTGCACGGCAGCTGGATTCTCGCGATGTCACGAGATCACATGAGAATCGCAGGATCAAATGGCTTCAAGTAATGAGTTTGTGTCCGGCTCGCCAGAAAAACAGACCAATCAGCGTCCTGTGAGGAGCTACTGGCAGCTAGGGGCTTGGCTTACATGTAGGTGTGAGACGACACGGAGAGGTGACTGTTCGTATTAAACAACAATGGCGGCTCCTGAAGAGGTTAGCGTAGATGCTGCAATAGCATCAGTTCTATCAGAACTGGAGAGTATTTCTTCACTGAAAGAAGACCAAAGAACAGTTTAGTTTCGCTCTTGTTAGTTTGATTGACAGATGGTTCATCCAATCACCTGCCAAGTATGTTTTGACAGTGCCTACCCTTTTCCACACAGTTTCCAATGACAGCTTCTCGGATGGTTCTGTGAAACAAATCATCTGACCGGGTCAGGTTATGGCTTTATATCCCAGAACTTGGACATTTCAGTCACTGATCTACTCATAAAGTTTAACTAGAGGAAATCTTATTAGCAACTTTAAAGCTGAAAAAAACACTTCATTTGGGGGGTGAGTGAGGAATAAATCTTGTACCAATTTCGATTTAACCTGGTTTGTATTGACATTAATGGAAGAGATTCAGAGTAACATTATCATTCATTAGGAGTCTTTGTGTTTGTGTCCATCTGATGAATGTTAAGTCCAATATTTACTCTCTTTTAGCTCTGTTTTTGGTCTCCACCAACTCCTGAGGGAAATATCTGCCTCTTTAGCTGCTGGTTGCTGCACTGTGTTCACCTGCTAGTCTCTAACTGTGTCTGTCTGCTGTTTAGTGGGTTTTTAAAGCTTGTAAAGCTTGTTTTGTAAGCCCTGATGAAGACCTGTAGTGGTCGAAACATGTTGGCTTTTTAAATGATTTAGCCACTACAATAAAGGCTTTTTAATATATTCTCTTCATGGTTGCTACTTTTTTGATCTTTTGGAGTGCCTGGATTGCCTTCCTGTTTATCCTCATTTCACCCGTTGTTGACATACAAACTTTGATCAGTGCAGCTTTAAAGTTGATAAGAAAATCCTCCAAAATTTCAGTGATTCAATTGAAGAAAACACTTTTTTCTTTTAGCTCAACAACTGCAGATTGTGTGTTTATCCAGACAGGGTTTTGTAAGGGTTACATAAGCACAGCGGGCGTTCACAACCAAAAAGAGAATGTGTAAAACCTTCCCCATCACACTTTTTTAAAAAAGAAAAACAAAACTCAGAGCTTAAAGGTTATTTTCACAGCACTAACAACACATAAAGCACAGGGAAGCTGCTGTATTAGTTATTTATTTTGATGTCAAGCCCTTCCAAAAAGCACCTTGTGTTTGGAGTTTGTATTTTCAACATTCCTCCCATAACACGTTTTCTAAGCAGATCAGTCATTAATAAGTCCACGTTCTGAGAGCAGCATCCAGTCCTGGATCAGCACTAGCAGGGGTTATTTTGCCTGAAGCAATTTTCACATCATTGGAATGAATATGCAGATTCAAAAAAATCTATATTTCGTTAAGTCGACTGGATTTACAAGGACCTGTACAGCTGTGTCAGTCTCATCCATGCTTCCTCTCTGCCATTTCTGTTTAGTCTGGCTCTGGCACCGGAAGATGACGTCCTCGTTCCTAATCCGGCCTACAAACCTCAGATTGGCTCAGTTGGTTGTTGTGAAACAGCTGTCAATTTAACACAACAACAAACCGACTGATTCTAGATCCTGAGCCGAAGCCACCAGGTTACATGTTTTATTTCCTAACTGAGGATCTATTTCTGGATCAACAACACACTGCATCCCCTCATCGTGGCACACGTCTGATACACAGAAACATCTAATGTTAGTGCTCAGTTTGAGACACATAATAAACACACTGCTGCTTTTAGTAGCAGACAGGGATGAGAGTGTTGTGCTTACTTGGGTGTTTTCAGGCCCACAGTGCACCACTGATCCATTAATGCATTAATGAAGGCCTAATCCTCTGCTGAAAAAAACAACACCAAAGCTACTGTTTCATAACAAAGCAGCTGTGTTTCCTGAGCACCTGTGTGTGTGGGCGTCACCCAGCTGGGCTTTATAAACTGGCTTCAGGGGCCCGCCCAACCTTTACCTCTGCTGCAGCGTCCTCCAGAGAGCCTGACTGTAGGTGAGCATGCAGATATCTGCCTCATTCTGGTGAAGCTGTTAACCAGTGAGTGGAGAGGTCTGGCATGGCATAGCAACATGCCACAAGTCACCAGCCAAAAGCTTTATGTTCAGAATTGGCAGTTTGTCTGTTCCTTTTATCGCATTTTGTTCACTCTAAAACAGCAACGCTTAAAATGATTCAGTTATACTCTTTCCGTTACCTGGTTTAAACCCTCTGTGCCCCGTTGACGCATTTTGCATCAAAAATTGTATCCCTATACTCTGTTAAGTCAAGTCAATTTTATTTGTATAGCCCAAAATCACAAATCACAAATTTGCCTCGGTAGGCTTTACAATCTGTACAGGATACGACACCCTCTGTCCTTTACACTGTGACCCTCTCATCGGATAAGGAAAAACTTAACCAAAAAAAAAACTTTTAACAGGGAAAAAAATGGAAGAAACCTCAGGAAGAGCAACAGAGGAGGATCCCCTGACGTGCAATAGATGTTGTGTGTACAGAGTGACAACATAATGAAAATACAACATAGACAATCCAAATGACAAAAAATTAAAATGTGAACATATGTGATAAGGTGGATCCAGGAGGATGTCAAGCTGCTTCCTGGCGTCGCCAAGCAGATAGAGCCAGAGCAACACAACCTCCTCTCAACGCCAGATAGGTAGAGCCAGAGCAACACAACCTCCTCTCCACGCCAGATAGATAGAGCCAGAGCAACATGAACTCCTCTCCACCATGGATGCTAGAGAGAAGACCAGACCACTGTTCAGCGATATCTCCACTGACGTTTAGCGTCCAAAAATCTCCTTTAAAATCATATAAAAAGACATATCCTCATCATAATCATAACTTAAATTCTTCTGTATCAAAGTTGTCCAGATGATTGTTGTCTGTGTATCTGTGGTTACAGTGCAAACAGAAACTGCTGGTAGGTAATGCAGCATGACTTTAAAGGTTCTCTATACGATCTCCAGAGCATTAATATAGCAGCAAGCAACTATTGTTTATGTAGAGATATAGAGGAGTAATGTCTATCTGAGCAGAGAATGAAGTCTCTCTCCCTCTCTATGTGTTGTAATCAGAGCTTCTCCATGTTTTGTTGACATCGCCGGGCTGGCTTTTTAGTGCATGTAAGTGCATGTGAGCATGCCCCACTGGCTGGGCTCACGGGTGCCAATCTTCAGTGCTCTCATACGGCGGTTACAGCTGATAACGCCGTCCCGGAAGCGTATCACCCAACCTTCCTGGGAACTATAGTACCACAACTCATCCCAATTAGATGAGGAAAAGAAGTGTTGCCCATTTTTGTGCATTTCACACCGTCTAATCTACGCCATGAAAATAACAATTAGTTTGAGCCCTTTTTAATTAACATTACTAACGCTGAATGTCACATCCACATGGTTTTTATATCCTTGGAACGCTGACGCTCTCCTCTTTCCACTCATATACTGCTGTTGGTCGAAAACCTATCAACACACACTGTGTAATTGCAGAAAAACGTCTCTAACTTTTCCATGAAAACACATCCAGCTTTAATTATCCTGAAAAGACAATGGCATAAGCTTGTTAAACGAGGAAAACTGAGGAAAAATAGGCTGTGTTTCAAAGGGTTAATAGTTGATCAGCTCCGTTTTAAGTTCAGTTTGTTAGCTTGTTAAAGCCGGCATAAGGACTGTCACCCCTCGCAGCTTCGCTTCGCCTGCTTCAGCCTCGATGGCGCCTGATGTTCGGAGCCCGCCGGTCTCCAATTATCACTTTCCCAGAGACTTTGATCTGATCTCGCCTTTCGTCTCAAAACAAACGTATGGAAAATGTGCAGATCGGAGCCCGAGATGTAGGATAACAACTTCTTAACAAAGATACGTTGGCTCTGTCAGAGGTCTGAGAAACTTCAGAGAGGCAAGCGGGTGTTGATTAACATCAGAACTTTTTTTGATGATATTTCACACATTATTTTCACTTACCTCAACCGTACAGGCTTTTTCCCTCGACTAAATCACATCTTCATATCACACACTCAGAGCGCTAGCTGCTTTAAATAAACGTTATTTAATTCAACACTTCTTTTTCTGTTATCTGGTCGGCGTAGCTCTGAACCTTGGCCCTTCTTCTAAATGCTGCCTGACATGCTAATAATGTAAGAATTCAAGCTTGTGTACTCATTGTTCAGCCGATTAGACTGTTGTCAGGCTATTAAATAGGTGTTATCAGTCACTATAAGCCCCATAGATGTGGGTCAATAGTCACCTACTACAGCCACTAGTAGGTTTTATCATATATTCACATGGCAGATCACAGAAAGAAGATATAAAAGAGCACTAAAGCGACCGTAGTAATTATGAAAGGAGCTGAAGTGGAAGTCAGGCACTGTAGTATAGACAGTGTGAAAGGGGTGAAGGTCAGGGATGATGAATGGGAACAAGTTGTAGAAGAAGTTGTATAAAGAAGTTGTAGTTTTGTTGCCTAAACCTAACTGTTGTTTTTTTTGCCTAAACCTAAAGAAGTTGTAGTTTTGTTGCCTAAACCTTAAAAAGTTGTAGTTTTGTTGCCTAAACCTAAAGAAAACTTTTTGTTCAAAACGTGACGTTTCATTCAGTTTTACGTTAGAACGTGTTGCATTTAAGTTTCACTTTCACTTTTACAACATAGTAGGTGTAGTAGGCCCCTATTGACCCACATCTATGGTGCTTATAGCGGCTGATAACGCCTATTTAATGGCCTGATAACAGTCGAATTGGGTGCGTTGTTAGACGTCGCTGAAATATACAGAATATAATGCAAGATTAAATCCTCTTTTTTAGTCTCCGGAAGGTGAATTTAGGCTCTGAACCCGGCGTCGGCGTCTCCTCGGCTGCTGCTCAGGATCAGGCTGTAAAACGAGAGCATGCTGAGAGATGACCATGGTATTTTTAAAGGTAAACATAAGTAGCAGCCTTCCTGTGTGTGCTCTTGGTGCCGAGTGTTGTTTCCTCTGCAGCCCGCCCCCTGCCAGCTGTGGCTCACTTATATAACGTTTGTAGTCGGTTTTATTGGCTCTGCAGCAGAGTCGGACATCTCCGGCTCTGCCAGGAGATCACAGAGAATTTGTGCAGCCGATGAAATATGTTCTCCGCCATGAGGAGTCATAATGTTCAGGGTTACAGTACCTGCACTGAAATACATGATGAGCTGCTCACTGCAGTGCTGCTGGGAGCACCCACACATTTGGCCTTGTGTGTTGTTGCAGAAAGCTGCAGAGAATGGGCCTGTCATGGAGGTCAGCAGGTCAGGACTCACATTGTTCTCGAAAATTAAGTGCACAAGAAGTAGTTCTTCTGTTCCTGACCTCCCCTCACATCTTCCACTTGTGTCGAGCACTAAAAAAAACCTCTCAACTAAACCCAACTGTCAGTGTACTCCAAGCATGCAGAGCTAAAAGTGGCGCACGCTCAGGGCGAAATGTCTGGTTTGTGGTTAAAAAAAAAAAGAAGGCCAAGTGGCCACGTGTGAACACAAGAAGCACAGTGGCGGTCTGTGAACGCTCCAGCACAGCCTCATGTAACCTCCCCAGTTTACTGGTCTTGCAACCGGTCACCAGTAATATGTTGCAGGGCCCTTAATTAGAGTTTCCTTTCACAAAGATATATGAGAGTTTCTGTGGTTTTTCTGAGCATAGAAGATGTTGTAAAATCCTCCAGGACAAACTTGTAATTTATGGTTACATGAGTAGACATAATTAGTTTTGAAATACTCTGAGTTTCCCATATAGTAGTAGTAGTAGTAGTAGTAGTAGTAGTAGTAAACAACATATTTGATGATGATTATAATAAATGCAAGACCCACAGCTGACCTGCTGTTGCCTGTACAATAATAATATCCGAATCCTGATCCGAGCCTTTTAATATTGAGTATCTGTCAACAAGTGCAATATGACATTTACTTTTATTATATTTTGGTGTATTTTTTCCCCATAATACAGCTGCACAGTGCATACTAAGGTTACAGTGAGTCTACATTAAAATCAATAAAGCAAATTATGTTTTCAGCAGAATAGCAAGCTTTAAAGCTCCCCTCCAGTGTATTTTGACTTTTCTATAATATTATATTTATTTGAGTCATTTCCTGACTAGATTGATTAGCCTGTTTGCCAATTATTTTTGACAAATAATTAATTTTGTGCTCAAATTTAAAAAGAAGGTTGTTGGTAAAATGGAAATATGACATCTGACTACAGTAGAAGCTGCAGGTCAGACGTCATCCTCCAAGCTGCAGGCGCTCTCATGATCATTTGAGTCTGAGCAGCAAACTGATAAATCTGTTTATCTGTCAGTTTGTCTTTCTAGTTAGTTAGCTAGTTAGCTGTAGTTAGCTAGTCCAACTTGTTGCATTAGCTGTTGTTTCCTCCACCTTAGTTTAGTGTGTTTATGTGTGTGCTGAGAATGGGGGAAATCAACACAGTGGATTACACGAAATCCCACCGTCAGAATTAACACAACACACCGACTGTCTCTCTCACTCGCTCTCTTCTTTACCGTCTCCTCCTGCTGGAGATAAATTAACGGAAAGCAGCCGATACCGGAGGTTTGCCGGTCTCTAACAGGTCCGAACGATGGGGAGCAGGACTTTCAGTCCAAAAGAAAACAAGAGAAAAGTCCCGTTAGAGAAATAAACGAATCTCAGTGCAGCCCGGTGCGGTGTCGGTGCTGGAGCTGAGGTGAGAGCGGCCGGTGTTAGCACCTCCAGTTCCGTCTCCGTAACTGCATTTCAAACGGCGGACCTCTGCAACATGTCTTTCCGTCCTCCGGTGCGCTGTGGCCGGCGTGCGGCAGTGCGGCTCCTCGGTGCCGCAGCAGCCAGACGGCCGCCTCGCCAGGAGGAGACGGTGAAGAAGAGAGCGAGTGAGAGAGAGAGTCGGCGTGTTGAGCTAATTCTGGTCTCATTTGTTTTCTGATAAACTGTAAATTCATCTAAACTGGGTTGAAAAACGATGCAACCTGGTTGCCATAGTGATGAATTACATCTGACTCTTAACCACACCCCCATTCTCTGTTTGAGAAAGAACATTAACTGAAAAACAGGAAGTAAACCTGGCTGAATGGGGGTTTAAGATAACATAACCTGCATTACAGTTTTCCTTTGATGCTTTCAAATAATAGTCTAGTGTCCAACTGTATTTTGTATGATATCTGAGGAAAGGGAGTTCTGTTTTGGGGCATTATATTGCTTTATTAGATGGCGACGGTGGAGAAACAAGATGGAGGGCTTTTACACATCTGTTCACAACTGCTCAATGTCTTATAATCTGTCCACAGCCCAAATGAAAGGTGAATGAAATGAGTTAATCTCAAGCAACATTTGAGTATACCATCAAATTTAGATTGAACTGACACAAGAAAGCAGGATGCAAAGCAACAGTAAAGCATCCTCAACAGACAGATTGTGTTCAGTCTTTTCAATATTCCCGTTCTCCCTGCAGGGGAAGTGAGGAGGAGGAGGAGCAGTAAACCTGTTGTCAGACAGAAGGCTGGAGGTTGAAAGCACAACTGGCAGACGGTGTAAGAGATTGCCAGTATTGCAGGAGCAACACAGAGAGCCTGCTAAAGTATGAATGATGCTTTCAGACAGAAAGAAAAACACAGTTTTTTGAGTTATGCAACAAACAAACAAACCGCTCGACATGGTTTCTTTTTAATCTGACTGACGGCGTAGATTGTGAGCAAGGCACCGGGGTTATTAGTTCCATTCCCAGTGTGTAGCGGCTCAGAGGTCAGACTGCAGTCCTGCTAAAAATGCATCCACTCATGTTGTTGTAATGCACCCTGGACGAAAACATCCACCTAATGGCTGCTGCGCTCCGCTGCCACTCCATCCCATCCTCAGGTATTCTCTCCCTATAATGCCTCTCCTCCATTTTGAGGAAAGGTAGATGAACTATTATTCTGCAGCTGCGTTTATTTAGGTCGTTTTCACTGCGGGGAACTTTTATGAGCAGGCTTTTATGTTCACACAAGACTTCAAATAATGCCCTGCGCAATCCTGCGAGCTTGCACCAGGCGGGATGGGAAGTAGAAAAAAAGAAAAAGAAAACCGTTGTTCTCTCTTACAAAGCTTTCGTGACTATCATTTGATCTGACAACAAAAGGTGCTGCAGACTCTCTCATAATAATCCAAATGCTGGAGATCTCACATTTTCCTACACTTGGGAGTTTTGCTCCCAAACGATGTATCCAACTACTCCCCCAAAAAACTAATGGAAATCATAATAAATTGGTGGGATTATATAAAATCAGAACTTGTAAACAGGACAGCAGGCGAGTGGAGATCCTCTCTGACAGATAATGCAGAGTGACCTTCAGGTAATGAGAACTTCTCCTCCTGAAATGGACTCACAGTTCTGTAAATTACCCAATTTATTTTCAGTAGGACGCAGCCTGGCCCGACACATTAAGGCTCTACAGGACGATGTGTAGAAATATGAACAGTGGTCTTTATGACTGTTAGCAGCAGAGAACATATTTCATTGTGTGAGCAGATCTCAGTAAATCACATTCAGGATGTGCGTCACATTTCTGCAGAGCCAGAATATTATGTATGGAGTTCAGAGTAGATGAGGTATGATGGGAGATCATATTTTCTTTTGGTCTGAACTAAAAATGTTCTGTACTCCTCTCATTAGGTTCACTTTACACAAATATATTACTCTATTACTTTACAGTCATTTGACAGCTTCAATTTGGTGATTACATCTTTTGGATGCCACCTTTCAACAAGGAGGCAAAAAAAACCTTCTTCTCTGGTATGAAGCTTTTGTGACTGACGGCCTTTTCACTCCTGAAAGTCTTAACCAAGGTTCACGTTTTTGTTATTTTTGATCTGTTCAAAATGTACCTTAAAGGGAGATTTGTCAAGTATTTGTATCAAGTATAGAACATGGTGGCTTGGTAGGCTAATCGTCATGCGTGTGCTGGTTTATAGTTTTAACCATTAATGAGTTAAGTTCTGATAATGCTTACGACTGCGAGCATCAAAGCTTGTGTGTGGCATGGCATTTATCAAGTTGATATAAGATGGTTTGTGACACAGAACCATCTGAGAATATGTCTTTTGGAAACTGTTTGGAAAAGGGCAGGCACTTTCAAAAAAAACTTGGCAGGTGATTGGACGAACCATCTGTCAATCAAACTCTTGCCGTGGCCAGTCAGGAGAAGAGCAAAAACATGTTTTCCATTGAGAAAAGCCTTCAGTGGCGTTCTTTGGTCTTCTTTCAATTCTTTACGCTAACATCTTCAGGAGCCGCCATTGTTGTTGTTTAGGACGAACAGTCACACCATGTTGTCACATGTAACTAATGCCGGGTACACACTACACGAGAACCAAGCCAATTTTGGGTCCGATTCCCCCCACCTGACGATCGTCAGCAAACCCCAGGTGTTTTGATGGTTCTAAAGATTATCTCTCCAGATGTTCCTGTGGTGTGAGGTATGTGCAGAGTGTTTTATACATCCCCTGATCGGCTCGGAAGTCCATCCTGGGCGCACCGATTTCAAATCGGAAATATTAAACACGTTCAATGTGCGTTTGACCCAGAGGACAGCCGATGACGCAGTCACGTGGGAAAGAACGACAGCCAATAGCGAACCAAGCTGACAGAAGAAGGAAGGACAACCACGGCTGTCATGGCGGCCGTGGCTAATACATGAGCTAATGCTAAACGTGAAGCATAAAGTAGTAGTGCGATGGAGCTCAGAGATGGAGGCCCAACTTGTTGATTAGTGTTCATTTAACGTGTCTCCATGACGTCATCCATCCTTCCTTCGTCAATTTTCAGTACAAAGTAAAAACTAACATCACTAATTCTTCCTGCCCGTCGTCCGCCATGTTTGTTTACACTAAAGTCACGTTTGATCGCCAGATATTTTAGGAGATTTCCGTGTTTTTTTAGTCTGGACTCTTCTTCATGAATGAAATCGTTGATCTCCACACACTATAGGAACAAAACTGTTAAATTTAACAGAACATGTTGTCATGTGTGGGCTCAACATCTGTTCTGATTTGAAACATCTTTTAGTGTGAGCCAGCATTAAGCCACGCCTGTAGCCGCCAGTAGCTCCTCACAGGATGCTGATTGGTCCGTCCTCTGGCTGACCGGACAAAAACGCATTGCTTGAAGCCTGACAAGGTGGATTTTTGTGTGACATGTGATTCTTGCAAGATTTCTGCTTCACAGAGAAGTGAAGCGTTATCCAACCAGTTTTGATAACCAGCGATGGCTATTAGTACTCCATGCACTACAAAGCACAAATTTAGTAACCCGTCACTAAACTGTAGTGAACCATATTTTGCTCTCATGGCTTAATTGTTACAAACATTTGTCTTTGACTGTAGTTTAATGATGTTAATTGCCGTTTGGTGAATTAAAATGAATCCGCTCCGACAGGGTTTGTGTTCTCACTGAAGATCTGAGGTTGGAGTGCGTCCTTTTCATTTATTGTCTCATAACGTGGGCGTTGTGAAGCCCTTTGAGACTGTAGCTGTGATAAAGGGCTATGCAAATAAACTTGACTCAGAGGGAGTGGATGGGTTTAAAGCACCCAGTGTTTATACCGTTCACTGCATTAGCTTTTATTTATGTAAATCATGTCAGTGTTGTGTAGAAGTCTGTATTTATTTACCGAGGAACAAAAACATCCTTGCTTACATGTACTCTCTTCTCTCTGGCCTGTTTTTTTTTAATCAGCATTGTCTTTTTGTCGCACGCTGAGCTCGCCATCTGCTGCTACTGCAGCACCGTCAACGTCCTTAAAAAGTCATTGCTGTATTCTTAATTATCTCCGTTTAATCGCCTCCCCTCTTCAGGGAGATGAAAGGTTATTAGAAAATGAGCCCGCATGGGGGATTCATGAAAAGTGCAGCAGAATCCTGTACGCTAGTAGAGATGGCCGTGGATGCTACTGTAGGTCCTGTTGTCCTTGTGCCATGTGCTTCAGCGTTTACTCTTGTTTTTTTGATGGCAGTTTGGCTGAAATGATTGCTTCCTGTCCTCCTCGTCTGTCACGTCTTGTTTGTTTGCACACGGCTGCTGAGTATTTAGACTGTTTGATTTTAGATCCCAGTGCAGGTTCGCCCACTAGCGTATCTCCTCATGAAGGTTCGATAGAAGACAAAAAGAGAAAGCAGGGTTCTGTCAAAGTCAAACGCATCAGAATGCTTTTTTAATTCTATTAAGTTTTTGTTCAAGTACAAGGATGTACAGATGTTTCAGCTACAGTATGTCACAGTGGAAAAGAAGGCATTGATGAGCCAAGAAGTCATTGTGTATTTGCTCCCCAGTGCTTAACATTTGATGGTAGACTATAATCTGCTGGCTGATTTACATGTTGAATATGTGTTGAAAATGTAAAATCGGAAGTTTTAGCCAGGAAAAGTTCCAAGCGCAGCAAGAAATCGCAACGTGCTTTCGGGTCCTCGATACTCGTGCATCCCTATGCACAAGTAAAGTAATCTATGACATGTCACCCTCAATCTGCCACCACATCACCTTCCTCTTCCTCCTCCTCTTCCTCCTCTGTCATTCACTGTCAGTGAAGTCCCATTTTCCTCCTCAGAGATTAGAGCAGAGATGCAGAGAGGTGATGCATCATCAAACTGAATACTGTGGCACAAACACACTGTGTCTGGTTGTCGGCGTGAGAATCGGCCTTGTTAGCATTCATGTGTTGCGTTCCCGGTGTCTCACACGTACCGGCGTCCTCCATTATTGAGCAGTTGTAAATGCTTTGAAGTTCTGCTGTTTGGGGAGTTTTTGTTCCAAAACAGGCTCGGAGCGGCAACGTGGAGCTTTGAAAGGCAGAAATCTCAGCAGCTGGCCCAGTAATTGCGCTGCCATATTGATCAACATCCTTTTTCCTGATATGTCTCTCTTCAGTCAGATGTGTGTTTATACCACTGGATGGATGGTTAAAATGATTCAAGACTTTCAGTGAATGAAGGCAGAGCTGCTTCAGGCTGCTCCGCTGTCATTGAAAACAGGGTCAAGGTGACGAAGAATCTAATTGACGCTGAGCTCCGACCCCACTGATTCCCCCGGGATGTTACACAGCAGCTCGGCCCGCCCTCGCTCCTCCACCGCCACCACGCCGTCACACCACAGGCTCAGCACCACATCTCATTAGCATCTGACCTCGTGGGCAAAAGCAAAGCTGCTTCATCTAATGCATTTAACAGTGAGAATATATTCGGAGTAATTTAATTAATGTGTTGGCGTGCGTCCGTGGCCAGATAACGTTAAAACAATTTCACAGCAGCATCACAATCAAAGTGGTGTGTGTGTGTGTGTGTGTGTGTGTGTTGTTAAAGGGCCGGTTTATTTTTAATCAGGATGAGAAGTTTTTGAAATGTCCCGTATTAAACACGAAGCATCTGCTCTGTAAAACCATCAACTCCTCACAGAAGAACATGAGCTGAATGACTTCCACTGTGATCTATGACACATGGTTACACATCCTCTTTAATACAGGGGAAACCAGAGGGAAGTTTATCTAGTGTTTAAATAAATGGCCTGTACAGGACGGGTCAGATGATCATTTGTGCTGTAAATTAGAAAAATAAACTGTTCAAACAGTTGAACATAATTGGGAAAATGTGTTGGACAGCCGTGAGGACACGGTTTGGTCTAAATATGCTCAGATCATCAGGATTAAGGTTGTTGGGTGAACAAACTGGAAACAGTAATGAAGTTGAGTTTTCACAGCTGCTCAACAGATTCATACTTGAAGGACCAGTGTGACATTTCGGGGGATCTATTAGCAGAAATGGAATATAATATTCATAACTATGTTTTCATTAGTGTATAATCACCTGAAACTAAGAATAGCTTAGAATGAGTCCTTCATATCTACACAGGGAGAGGGTCGTCTTCACGGAGTCCTCCATGTTTCTACAGTAGCCCAGAACGAACAAACCAAAATTTGGCTCTAGAGAGAGACTTTCACAGTTTTTACGTTACCTGAAGGCCACCGTAGTTCTCCGATACTCTTGTGGAACTGTGGTGACGTGAGCCGCAGAGTGCTAAACTGTGGTACCGCCAGCCGCCGTCTAACTGCCGTTATTATGGTATGGATGGCCTCTGATCGAGGCCAACGGTGTTATCACGGCTTTGCTTGGTGTCGAAAGTTTGTGTTTGTCCCTTTCCTGTTTCAACATGATAGTAGTCATGTTTCCATTCAGTTGTCAAGAGAATTTTAAGCACATTTTTGAAAGGTCTCAAAAAAGAAATGTGAATTAGGTGCGTTTCCATCAACTGGTTTGGAGCGAATAAACTCGGCTACAGTGTAGTTTGTTCAGTAGTTGTAGCTACGCTTCTTTGCGTATGGCTGTAATCAACCAGTAAACAGAGTAGAAGAAGAAGTAGAGGTTAAGAACCAGAAACAAAAGAAGTTGCCTTGGCCATCTAACCATCTTGGCCATGTTTCATACAAGCCCCTAGGAAGAGAGCCGGTCGTTGATCCTGACTTTCGTAGCGGCCAAACGGCGGTACTGCAACTTCCGTGTCCGTCACGTGATACCATCAGGCCCAAAAATACTTTTTCCCATAGACTTACAATGGGAAAGAGATGTGTGTAACTCAGAGGATAATCTTTTTTGAGGTGAATAAACTCCCCAGTATGAACATTCTAATAGTCCTTATTTAAAAGAATACGTTTTTAAAGTTGTAAAACGCACTAATAGCTGAATCCAGAGTTATTTCCCTTCCTCCGTTCATGTGAGTGAGACCCAGACCGAGGCTGGAGCGCAAGCCGTGACGACGGCGTGACGTTGGGACCCTGTGACCGAGTCATGTGATCGAGCGGATGCTACTCCGCCAATCATCTCGGACGCTACTCCGCCCAGATCCGGGTTCTTTTCCAGACGGAAGTCGAGCCATTTAGGCTTCATGCGCCAATGAGCATCTCTCATAGGAATGACCGGGGCCCCGCCTCCAACGCTGAGTCCAGTTCTTTTAATACATCCATGGTTTCATGCTGTTCGGAGACAAACCTCACTAACGCTCTTGTGGCTGAATTGGAGCAAATCCCTGCAGCCAGTTTGAAAAGAGTGGAGACTGATGTAGCTGCACATTAAAGTTCACAGTCTCGAAACCATGTGTTCACTTACCACGTTGGGGAAGTGTTTGGGTGTCCATATACTTTTGGCCATAGTGTTTTGTCAATGTGGATCTGTTGTTGCAGGAACGTTTGAACAGAATTTAAAGAAAGAAAATCTCCAGCAGCTTCACTCTGATGAAGCCTGTCTGAGCCAAAATGTTTCTGAACGCTGTTTCACTTTTTTAATTTATTTTATTTTATGTAATGTAGTTTTGCAGATGTTGAGAAAACATGTCTAAATGTATGTGGTTACTGGATGTGAAATGTGAAGCACAATGGTTATAAATGTGACATTTGGGATTATCATTTTAGCCTCGTCTGATAATGCAGCCCCACATTTAAGCATTTAGCTGATTCAGAGCAGCTTAGAATAAGCTTTAAATCGTGGATCATCCACGTTATAAGCAACAAATACAAAAGGTTAAAGCTGGATCACCGAGGCATCAAATGTATAAACGTGTGTCCTCTGAATGTTGAAGTATGATAGAGAAATACAAATTTACTGAAGGAGGGAGCTTTTCATTATTCTTTCTTTTTCTTCCCACAGTGAGACTGTGACCGAGAGCCGTTTGACTGCATGAAGAGGCCGAGTGACAGGACCCTGGTCCTCACTTAGACCCCTCCCACGACCCCGCCACTGCCTGGACATGGTGAGTCTCCAAGCATGTCTGCTTGTTTATGCTGTGTGTTTTCTAGCCATTGCTGGTGATGGTGTATTCCTGGCTGTTGAAAATGTTATTTTGGCTGATCAGGCTTCACAAACTCACGTTTTCTCTAACAAAATGTGTCACGATGAGTCCACGAGTGCTTTTTTTACGCCTTGTGTGCACACACGCCTCTGTCTGCGCTCTGTGAGTGTAGACGTAGGCTACTTCGAAGTTTGCGTGCCTCCTCCCCTAAACAGCGGCGATTTGAGGCAAATGTTTCCACGTATTACACACTGCCTCTGTGGTAGTACCTGTCTGCAAGTGTTGTGCGTAATACAGCCTCCGGATTCAGCACCCATCAATGGACAGCAACAAATAGTAAACGGAGTGCCCTCCTAATCAGTAAACCCAATCAAATAAACTCATCAATATAAGACAATTCTAGGGCTGAACCGATTAGAGGCTTCGGAGGCTTCGAAGCTTCGTTCATAAAGTTGACATTCAAATTCTAAATCAACATTCAAACGCTCCGCAGCTTTTATTTTTATTTTATTTTTTTGCATGTCTATTGATTCTGTTTAAAGCCGGTATTTCTGCACAGTTGCAGATAAAGATCAGGCCACACTAATATTATTACTATTAGATTCCAGTGGTGTGATCCAAACATTTTCAGTAACTCCAAAGCACTGTAAAGTCCAAAAGTCAACATTTATTGAGAAGAGATGGATGTAATCATTTCCAAAATTCCAAAACGAAATATTCAATCCATATTTGTTGGCATTTAGCCTTTCAAAACCAAACATTTTCACTGACAGAAAAGCGTTTAAGCCTTTAAAAGCCGGGTGCACCTTTGAGATGACACTCTGATTGGTTTACACCCATGATTGATTGTGACTAAGTACAACCACTCTGCTCCAGATTATTCACCGTTTAACTAGCAAAAGTGGACTTGGACACGCCCTAGATGCACTTTAGACCATGCGCTATAAATCTTTTAAATGGGGCCCACAGAGTATAAGGTCTAAAAAAAAATATCCCAACCCAGCTGGATTTAAAAAAACAAACAAAAAAAAAACTAAAATGAGTTGAGCTTCTGTGGGTTCGTTAGCTGCAACATGACCTATGTCATTTAATCTCAGACTTGATGCAAATGTTTTATGTGAATACTGCACTGTAGTTTTGAATCAGAATTGTGACTTTTATAAATACTAAATTCAGTATAAAAAACTCAGGTGGTTTAATGTGTGATGAGTCTCTGTATTTGTCCCTTTAACACCGATAGAGTCACCAAAAGTTCTGGATTAAGGGGCCGTACATTGCAGCATATTTTGCACACTCAAATCCATTGTTGTCGAGGTAGTTGCGTGGCAGGCGAGAGCAACACCGTCGTGGCACGCAATCGTTCCCAAGTGCCTTTTTTTGTGCTGCGACAGCTGCAATCACAGCAGGCAGATATCTTTTCTATCTTCCTTTAATATCAGTCTACAGTAAATATATGGAGGACTTCACCCTTTCTGTCCAAGAACGTCACAACATCCAGTTGAAAGGTCGACCAGACTGACGGAGAGGAATCGAGCTGTAATGTTACTGTGAGGGATTTACGGTGCTGGAAATGCATCTTTGTTTTGATCGTGTTTAGTTTTGTCAGTGAGGCTTCCTGCTAAATTACCGCAACTTCATCAACACCGTCATTGCAGCACACAGGTTTTGGTTGCTTAGTAACAGCATGCGCAACAGGAGCGCAACCTCCCAAGCACATTGGAAAGAAAAAAAAGTGTCATTTTCCATGCGTTTTTTTGACGCGACATGTGTACGGCCCCTAACAAATGTATTCTGAGTTTGTTTTCTCTCTCATTGTATCCAAAAATCCACAAAGGTTGGAAGCAGAGAAGAGTTTTTTTGCTTCCAAGGTGCACGGAGAATAGAAAAACCTGAAGAGGTCAAACATTTGTGGTATAAAGGACAACATTTCAGCTTGTGGCCTTCATCAAGGTCAGCATTCAACACATTGTGTCAACCAATGGTAATGTGTTTTATGGTGACCCTGGTCTCACAATGACGTTTTTCTTTATATACTAAAAGTGTTGCTGAAATTTTAACCAAGGTTAGTCAGATTTGTCAGATGTCGTTGGTATTTGTAAGCCATCGGAAAGTACTTCTTCAGTGGTACTGGAAGCAGGTATCTCTGGTGGAAAACATTTTTCTGACTTTTGTCAGACTTTTTCTTCGGACATTTTTCAGATTTTTTCGCCATTTTTTTTTTTTTTTTCCCATTTTTCGGACATTTTTCAGATTTGTTTTCGGACATTTTAAAGAAGTTTTTCT
>CAKALU010011195.1:10000-18083 GCA_916700995.1 Hozukius guyotensis | reverse complement strand
TATGTATATATTTATTATTGGAAATCAATTAACAACACAAAACAATGACAGATATCATCCAGAAACCCTCACAGGTACTGCATTTGGCATAAAAAATATGCTCAAATCATAACATGGCAAACTGCAGCCCAACAGGCAACAACAGCTGTCAGTGTGTCAGTGTGCTGACTTGACTATGACTTGCCCCAAAAACTGCATGTGATTATCATAAAGTAGGCATGTCTGTAAAGGGGAGACTCGTGGGTACCCATAGAACCCATTTACATTCACTGATCTGGAGGTCAGAGGTCAAGGGACCCCTTTGAAAATGGCCATTCCCGTTTTCCCCGCCAAAATGTTATTTAGCCTCCTTGGTACCAATGGATTCTTCAGGTTGTCTAGTTTCATATGATGCCAGTATCTTAACTCTAGCTTGAAAACTGAGCCCGCTACAGCCTCCGAAAGATTGATTGAGTTAGTGGCATTTAAACAAATTTGCATGAATGTGTTATTATTGCGGTAACTCTGTCAATTGTGAGGTTTTGCTCTTTCAAACAATTTATAGTTTTTCATTACTGAATGAGGATTTAAAGGTGACCTATGATGCAGTACTTGGGTTTCTACTAGAACATATTTACATGCTTTAATGTTCAAAAAAGGCTTTATTTTTCTCATACCGGCTGTGCTGCAGCACTTCTTTTCATCATCTGTCTGAAAAACTCTGAGCTGGTCAGTTGGCCCACTTTTGTGATTGGTGAACCGAACCAAGCTCTTCGGACTCCGCTGCAGCTCCGCTCTAACTAGCTTTGTTTGAGAGCTTGCCAAACTAGCCGCTAGGCAGGTATTATGCAAATGTATTACTTGGTGACATCACCACGCTACGGAAGTAAAGGTGGGACTTGAAGCGAGGTGTTTCAGGCAGTTCAGGAGCAGTGTTTCTGTGGGTTGGTGTGAAACTTTGGTTGCCAACCTTTTCTTTTTCTTGTAGTTCCTTAACATGAAGCAATGTCTTCTTATGTCACCTCAGGGTTAGGGTTAGGGTTAGTATGTCTAAAGGGGAATTCCACAGATTCTACACATCAAAGTCTGTCTACAGGTCTTAGGGAGTACTACTGCATATGTGAAATAAAGTTTGATAAAACCTCCAGGAGGAGCTGCATGAAATCTGATACATTGCCTCAAGTGATTTCTATTTGGTCAGCATTGATTGGGACTAAAGACTCCAAGTTTGAAAATGAAAAGTGGAGTTAGAAAGAAGGACGACTTCTGTAGCCTCATCTCTGCCTGGGGCTAATGGCTCGAGGCAACATTAGCTGCTACTAGCATCACACAGAATCTACAACCAAAATGTAATGGCTCCAGGTTTGTTTGTTTTTTAAAGATTATTTTTTGGGCATTTTATGCCTTTTATCTGATAATAATAGTGGAGAGAGAGAAATATGGTGAAAGACAGTAAAGGGAATGACATGCAGCAAACGGTGCGGCCAGCTGGGAATTGAACCGGGGACTCGCTGATCAGGGCATTTGTATGCCAGCCCGATCAATAACAATGTTTTTGGTGTCATGTGTACGCTATGTAGTCTGTACTGACTGCAATATAAATACATCCACAAAAATATGCTACAGAAGGAGAGAAGAGGAGGAAAATGCTGCATAAAGCCTCATCCACACTGGGAACGTACAGGTTCGAGCAGCCACACTGACGCGCGTCTCAGCTGCGTCTCTTCTAGAGATTCGAGGTCTCGCCTATTTGTGATGCGGGCTGCGCGTTTCACAGCAACAACAGACAGCGAAAGTGTTCTATTGACTGTATATTAACATCATACCAGCAAGATTACTACAGTGTCGATGTCTATCTGTAACAAAGTATCTGAAAAAAAGTAAAGACTTATTTCTTTTCAAAATAAAAGCCCTCAAGCGTTTTTTTCTATGGACAGAATTCCTTCATTTGTTAACACGAGGCTTTTATTCTGAAATATGTGCCGGACAGTGTTGTAGAACATGCAGTGAAGAGCTCCAAGAATAAATATAGTACGGGTTTTAATTGTGGATTATTTTATTATTATTTACAAATTACCACACGTTTCTTAACCTTTCTCTGTCTAAAATTAAAATATAAATGACATTTATAATGAAATGAAATGGCCATTATGAAAGGCAAACTCTACGTAGAAAGAAAGGGCTGACAGCAGCAGCAGAAACGCAGCAGACACGCAGCTGAAACGCAGCTGGCATGAACAGCCGATGCGTGAATCACGCAGCCGCCACGCGACGCAGCCGCCACGCGACGCAGCCGCCACGTGCTCATGACGTTCCCAGTGTGGATGAGGCGTAAGATACCAATGGCCAATGGCAGACTTATACCTGCAGTCTACATCAGTGTCAGTCAGACTAGTCGTCTTGTGACCCATTTGAATCCTTCTTGTGACCCTTGTGGGGGTCCCGACCTCATGTTGGGAACCACTGATGTATACTAAAAAAATTCATCCTGAATGACACTCAGTATTCTGAATATAGTAGCCAGTGTTGATGGATATTATATTCAATGTTGATGTTTTTGTGTTATCCTCTTCTTTAGATATGGAACGACTCAGTGAATACGACATTACAGTCCCACTCTGTTACTGCAGTATAGCAGCTTTGTAGGAGACAAACCTAACTGCTGAGTTGATGTTGTCAGTTCAATGAAACAAAGACATTTATTCACAATCAAATATCCTGATGTGCTGATGCGAGCACAGCATGTGATAACTTAATGTGAATTCCGATGTATTTCCAGGCTATATATGCACAGTTTGCTTACTTTTTAAAAAAAAAATCTGTATTTTGAATTGCACTGCAATATAAAGGCTGAAAAAGTTAGATTGATTATGTTAATGCTGGTTCAGCTTAAAAGATTTACCACTTTTCAGCATCATAAGCATTTATACTTTGGTATATTTTCTTTATGATTTTGACACGTAGGTAGGTAGGTAGGTAGGTACTTTATTAATCCCCGAGGGGAAATTTCTGAGTTACAGCAGCAAAAGATAGACCAAGCACACAACAAGATTAAGAATAGAATAAGAATAAATAAGATAAAAATAGGCATTAGCAATAAATACTCTTAAAAGCTGGTTAGCAAGTGCCAGGACTAATGTCCAATTGTGATGCATGTCTGACTGCACTGCTGGATGTATGAGTGACAGTGTGTGTGTGTGTGTGTGTGTGTGTGTGTGTGTGTGTCTGTGTGTGTGTGTGTGTGTGTGAGAGAGAGAGAGAGAGAGAGGGGGTAGTTATTTAGTTAGTCCAGAGATGAGTTGTACAGTCTGATGGCAGTGGGTAGAAACGACCTTCTGTGAGGCTCCGTGGTACACTGAGGTAGGAGAAGTCTTTCGCTGAATGTGCTCCTCTGTCTGGCCAAAGTGTGGTGAAGTGGGTGGGTGGTGTTGTCCATAATAGCCAGCAGCTTAGCCAGCACTCTCCTCTCAGCCACCATACCCACTGAATCCTGGCTGACTCCATGGATCCAACAATTGCAGAGTCATCTGCAAATGTCTGTAGGTGGCATGACTCTGAGTTGTATCTAAAGTGGGATGTGTAGAGAGTGAACAAGAAGGGAGCCAGGACAGTGCCTTGGGGGCCCCCTGTGTTACTGACCACCGTATCTGACACACAGCGCTGCTGCCTCACATACTGTGGTCGGCCAGTCAGGTAATCAGTTTAACCCACGTCACCAGTGGAGCATCCACCTGCATTGTTCGTAGTTTGTCTCCCAGGAGTACAGGTTGGATGGTTTTAAAAGCACTTGTGAAAGGTGGGGAAAAGAGATTTTAAACTGTCTCAACTCAATATGTTGTTGTGTTTCACCGCTGTAGCTTATACTGTACATTACAAATGCATCAAACCTTTCACAGGTTCAAAACAAATAGAATCCTGACATTTTTGACATTGAAAATAAATTTAAAAGAAACAGAAAACGAATAATTTTGATCTCATACCAGAGCTATATTTTACATTAATTTACATATACAAGCTGATGACAGTATAATTCAAAAAGGTTTCAGAATGTGACTGAATGCTATTCCAATCATTCTCACAGCACAAGCAGTGATGCTTTCTTAATCGGAGGCGATTGATGAAGTTATGTTAAAACTTGCAGACTTCAGTGTTCATTGTTGAAGTTGTGTTCACACATGCGGGAAACACTCTTCCATTTTTCGTGTAACAAAATCATCTAAGCTTAAAGGGAAGGTTGATAGCTTTTTGGAGGGAGGGAGGGATGAGTCTGACTGTTTTGAAGAAAAACATAGATAAGTTTCACTTTCAGTTCAGTTCCCTGTCAGAAAGAAGAAGGAAAGAGCTGTCTGCAAGACAAGATGAAGTGGTGAAAATATTCTAAATATAGTGTACACTTTACGTGAAGATTCACTGTCAGTGTGGTAAATGACTAAATGCTGCTAGTGACAGTGATAGCATGGCTAGCTAACGTTAGCTTGAGTGTGAGGCTGCTGCAGTAATACAGTCACACATTAACGTTATAGCAGCATCAGACTGTCGGCTCCAACTGAATCTCAGCCTATAGATCCAAAGGTTGTCTGTTAACACGTTGGTTATTTACAGACACTTAGCCTAACGGGATTCAATCAGATATGTAGAGATGTCTACTCCGGCTGGTGGGCAGTGCTTGGTATTTCCTCAACTGTTCTCAACATGGCTGCCGGTCTCATTTTTAGTACACTACAAGATGTTTCTGAAAACATTTTATGCAAGAAATAGGCATTACAGTAACAGAATATTGATTCATATTTGATCAGCGCTGCCTAGTTTGACCGTTTGGTCGGAGTTTGCAAGTGATTGACAGCTGCTCAGAGACGGCAAGACTGCAGATCAGCTCTGATTGGTTGTTTTCCTCCGGTCTGTGAAATCTTGCAGATGCCATTAGGAGTACCGGAGGACACCAGAGGACACAGAGGCACATGACTTTTTCACCTGTCTCATGTACTACTGTCAGGATATAGAGACCGTTTTATAAAAATAACTTTTTTTTAATCATATTTGCTCCAAGTCTACCCACTGCTGCTTTAAGTTTAAACAAATTAATTTCAGATCAGTCACTTTAATTATTATTTTTTTTGATTCAATACATGAATCAAAAATAATTGTTTGATTCTAGATGGATTTTTGAGATTTTAGTAACTGATAAAACCATCTTCATGGAACTGGTGGCTGGTTCAAAGCTGGTTCAAAGCCGATGCTCCTGCCTCTTTGATATAAACTTCCATCAGGTGTTGCCTCCGACTAATATGCTGCTCTTAATCAAAGGAGTTGAGATCAGCCCCCCATATTGGTAGTTCCCCCTGCTGCTGTTTCCTTCAGCAAGTCAAACAACCTCCACAGGCTCCGGTGCTGCTGTTGCAACACAGTCTCACAGCACTTCGTGAAATAGTCACAAAATTTAATCTATTCGATTCGTGTACATTGACCACATTCCCTGCGTGAACCCACGTGGCGCAAAAACGGTGGCGCTGCGCCGTTATGAATCTCCGTTATGAATCTCCCAGAGAACCTGATATAGAGAGGGCGGAGGAGAGTACCGGCAGCTTGAGAGAAGTTCCGGTACGCATGAAAAAGTCACGATACACCAAGAAGTAAAATGAAGAAGTGCTGCTGCGTACCACTGCGTAGCACTGCGTACCATTGCGTACCACTGCGTACCATTGCGTACCACTGCTTACCACTGCGTACCACTGCGTACCACTGCGTAGCACTGCGTACCATTGCGTACCACTGCGTACCATTGCGTACCATTGCGTACCACTGCGTACCATTGCGTACCACTGCGTACCACTGCGTACCACTGTGTACCACTGCGTAGCGCTTAACCGGCCCACTTCGAGCACTGGATAACAAATAAAACAACTTTGACTTCTGGTTTGACGCAGGACACAAACAGTGTCCAGTGTTTTTTGACCCACCCGTCCACCCCGACCTCCTCCCTACGCCGCTCTCTATACTTCCTGGTTCACAATTACGTGGATTACATACGAACTGATTTCATGCTGACCATCACAAAAAAAAGTGAAATTTGTGTCTATGTACACGAATCAATACATTGAATTTCGGGACTATTTCACGAACTGCTGTGCGACCGGGCTGGCTATTGTGTGGCTGACCCCTGACCTTTGACCTCCCTGCAGAGGGCTCCTGCAAGCATCAGTAAAGTGTGACAATGATATTATGTTGTTTTCTGACTGCACACAAGTGTGACAGCAGGGGTTCTGTATTCTCAGCAGGGATCATTTACATCTCGTCACAGTCATTTTGAAACAATGTCTTACTGTCTTTTTTTTTTTTTTACATATTTGATGGATGTCAGCATTAAATAAACATGTCTATCGCATGCAGAACATGAGGAGACTATAAATTATTCACCGCAAACAAAAATCACTATCCCAAAATGAGATGCAAGCGCGTTTTTGTTCTCCTCTTTACCTCTCCGTTTCCCTCTAATGCTCTCCCTCTCTTCTGCTCTGTCTCTCTCTCTCTCAGCCCACTCTCTATCTTTGGAGTGCCTGCCAAATTCTCTATGATATTTCCCTTTGAGAGGGATAAAGAGAGAGATGAGAGGGAGGGAGGGAGGGATGGATGGATCGAGGGAGATTTGGGGAGAGAGGGAGGGTGCAGAGGGACTCTGGGAAGAGGTTGATGGAGGGGGTAGAGAGAGGAGGAGAGGGAGGAGGCAGGTAGGAGAGAGATCGACTGAGGGAAATGGTAAATTAAGGAAGGAGGAAAGAAAGAAAGAGAGAGAGATGGAAGAAGAAGGGCAGTTCAATATATCAATCATTACTTTTTATCACCTAGAAGAGAGGAACAGGGAGTTGGAAGAGGAGAACTTTTTAACAAATCCTTTTTCAAAAGACCAAATAGGTCCACGCACACACATTTTCACTACAGGTCTTTCTCCCTCGCCCTCTCATACAGACCTTGTGTCTCATTCTCACACCCACATACATGTATTTACTCTCACATATCAGTGCTGGGATTGAAAAAAAAAATCCCATATGTGACTGTGCCAGAACAGAAACATTCATTAAAAAACCTAATTACCTTTCTCATGTACGCTGCAAATTTTCATGGGAAATGTGAAGATGAAAAAGGCAGAGTTGGCTGAGATGGTGGGTGGAGGGACAGACGTGGGCAACAAGATGTGAAGACAGAGTTGGAGGTGCGTGAACTTCAGGTGAGCACCAGCTGAGCTGTGGTTTTACACTGAAACCTGGATGACCGTAATTATAAACTAGGGCCGTCAAAGTTAACGCCATAATAACGCTAATTAGTTTTAACGCCACTAATTTCTTTAACGCAATCGATCTTGTCTGTCAGCTTTTAAAAGCTAGAGTGAATACTTCATATGAAACTCGAAACTCTAACCATGTCATACTAGCTTGTCACAAAGGAGGCTAAATAACGCTCCAAACTAATTTTGGCGAGGAAATGTTGTGTCTGTGGCACCTCTATCCAGTAGTACACTTCTACATCACCTCAGCAAGGTGAGAAGTTAATTGCAGAATCTGTGAGCTTGAATTTTCCACCTTTAATATGGTACTAAAGTTCAGGAGTGGGTTGGCTACGGATGCATTTTAATTTATACTAAGGACTAATGATGTGAGGGAGCACTTACATGATAAACATTATATCATATCTTCTAAAAATCAGCTTTGCAAATAAATATTTAAAGCTGAAGTAGGCGAGATTGGAGCAAATATGATTAAAAAAAGTTATTTTTATAAAACGGTCGCTATATCATGACAGTAGTACATGAAACAGGTAACCTGAAAAAAATCATGTTCCTCTGTGTCCTCCGGTGCTCCTAACGGCATCTGCAAGATTTCACAGACCGGAGGAAAACAAGCAGTAAGAGCTGATCTGAGGTCTGCTGTCCAGCTGCCGTCTATGAGAGCCGGCTGTCAATCACTCGCGAACTCCGACCAAACGGTCAAACTAGGCAGCGCTGATCAAATATGAATCAATATTATGTTACGTTAATGCCTATTTCTCTCCTCAGATGTTTTCAGAATCATCTTGTACGGTACTTGCACGGTTTAGCTGTAAAATGAGAAAG
>CAKALU010011195.1:0-7500 GCA_916700995.1 Hozukius guyotensis | reverse complement strand
GGCTTTTGGCTCGGCATGAGAGTTGACTATTTTAATCCTTTTTCCTTTCCTATTGGTCTTAACGCTTTTATTATTTTAATTTCCTGTTGGTTTTAAGTTGGTCTTAGCTGTTTTATTGTGTTGTTTTTATGTTTTTATGTATAATTGTACAGCACTTTGGTCAACTTTTGTTGTTTTTAAATGTGCTTTATAAATAAATTTGGATTGGATTGGATACTGTATCTTACTACTCTAATTTAATCCACACAAATCCACCCTGTGCATTTGCACTTTTCCATTTTTTTAAAGTTAACCTCTCACAAGAAAAGTGTTACAACTTTACATGTAAAGTTTTCAGACACTTCACAAATTTCTAAAAACACAAATTTAACATAGTAATAATGTCAATAAAAAAGACATATAAAAACATTATATATAAAAAGAAAAAAGAAATAGAAATAAATAAATCTAAATATATAAGGGCTGTCAATCGATTGTCCATAGTTAATCCTGATTAATTGCAAAGGAATCACACTTTTCTTTTCCCGTTCCAAATGTACCTTAAAGGGAGATTTGTCAAGTATTTAATACTCTTATCAACATGGGAGTGGACAAATATTCTGCTTTATGAAATTGTAGGTATATATTTATTATTGGAAATCAATTAACAACACAAAACAATGACAGATATTGTCCAGAAACCCTCACAGGTACTGCATTTAGCATAAAACAATATGCTCAAATCATAACATGGCAAACTGCAGCCCAACAGGCAACAACAGCTGTCAGTGTGTCAGTGTGCTGACTTGACTATGACTTGTCCCAAACTGCATGTGATTATCATAAAGTGGGCATGTCTGTAAAGGGGAGACTCGTGGGTACCCATAGAACCCATTTTCATTCACATATCTTGAGGTCAGAGGTCAAGGGACCCCTTTGAAAATGGCGATGCCAGTTTTTCCGTAACAAAATGTAGCGTAAGTTTGGAGCACTATTTAACCTCCTTCGCGACAAGCTAGAATGACATGGTTGGTATCAGTGGTTTCTTCAGGTTTTTCTAGTTTCATCCTGAGCCAGCTATAACTTAAAAATCACAAGTTGCGTCAAAGAAATTAGTGGTGTTAAAACAAATTTGCATTTTGCGAACTTTGACGGCCCTAGTTTACATGTAAAGCTTTCAGACATTTCACGCTGCATGTAAATACAGTATAAATTCCTATATACAACCTCAAAAAGCAATAATGCTTTATATATTTGGCAGTAGACCATCAGGGACATTTATAAACATTACTCACTGGGAAGAATCAGACCAGACTTTTCACGGCTAGACATAATCCCATTTCAGTCCCCCTTTAGTTTGTAGTTAACAGATTTAATTCAAGTGTCTTATGCCTGCAGTCAGGATAATTGCAGCTTCATTGTTCATTCTTAATTTGATCCAAAGATTTGTTTTTCAGGAGTTGATTTTTTTAATAGTCGCCAAAACATTTTCCTCAGTACAAACCAGTGATGACACAAGGTGAGAAGGAGAGAAAGGACTAGTTTTATATGTAAATAGGACTGTGATGATCATAATGGTTATTCATATGTGAATGGATTATAGTCATAGTTTTTGCCACAGTATTTATCTGTTTTTTTGTTGTTGTTTTTTTTAAAGAAATTGTGCCCTTATAGGCAGAGAACTGATGAGCGATGAGTACACAGTGTACCAGACCCAAAATCCTTCATCATTAGCTGCTATAGCACAGACACACAGTACTCATGAGAAATCCACAATGGGGAATATTTATGGTCCTGTGGAGGCCGATTTGTCCAGGAAGGATGGCTGGATGTGTGCACCAAATGTAATGTCATTTCATCTGCCAGTTGGTGTTGCAGTAAAAGTTGTCAATATATACAAGTGACACAATTCATCAACCAAAATGCATTCTCAAATTAAATGAAGATATGAGGAAAGAGGAACAGTGATAAACTAGAAGTGCACTCAGAGAGCGCAGACCTCCGCCAAGGCAGGTTTCATGTACCTCGCTGCACCATCATCCACATGTGTTTTTGTTTATGTTGAGATGAGCGGTACGTCATGAACGCGTCATCAGTCACACTGCGCATGTCTTAAAGCCTGTGGCGTTAATGCACAGGCTGAGCAGAGTTATTAAAAAAAATTCCCGAAGCCGGATCATGATCCGGATCGCCACCAAAATCGAATAGATTGTTCATTGTGCCACACCTCACCCCTCCAAAACATTTCATTCAAATCCATCGCGGACTTTTGGAGTAATCCTCCAAACGGACAAACCAACAAACAAACAAACAAACCAACAAACCAACGCCGGTGAAAACATTACCTCCTTCCTAAGCCTTCGGCATTGGCGGAGGTAACGAGGAGAATAGAACCCAACTTGGAGCTCACCGGTACCATGTGTGTGTTTACCTTTAAATCACTACTGCATACTGCCACTTTCTAGGCATGTTACTGACTTGGATACTGCTCTTGTCTTCTCTCAGTACATTATCTGCCATCACAGTACAGCAGTGATGTGGAGTTAGCACACAGGGCCAGTCAAAGGGGGGGGTGTTAGCCGGCGAACTCAGGCTGTTTTCATGGACCTTAGACTGTATAGAATGGGATCTTTCAGTAGTTCAGGCCATGGATGTATAAAGAGAACTGGATAGAGTGTTGTAGGAGGGCTCCTGTTCATTCCTATGAGAGTTGCTCAGTGGCACATGAAGCCAAAATGGCTCGACTGTCGAGTGATAAAGTACCCGGATCATCCGGGGATCTTCAGCATCCATTGGGCCCATAGAGCAGGTGCAGTAGCGTTTCCTTTAACTATGCCTCCCAGCCCTCGGTCCAGCCTCGGTCTGGTTCTCATTCACATGAACGGAGGAAGTGAAATAACTCTGGATTCAGCTGTTAGTGCATTTTACAACTTTTAAGACCGCGAAAAGTTTGCTTCGCTCTTGGTGTGAACATACCATCAGAGGGCTGTTTGCATGCAGGATGTCGCCAGGGAGAAGCAGCTATCAATCAAATTCGATCGAACCAAATCCTCACAGTTTTACCAAAGCAGGTTAGCTGAATTTTTGACTGTTAAAGATTCAAGAAGTAATACTGATTTTTTTTGTCAAACTTGATCTTAGATCATTGCTTAATTAGTCCTAAATGTTATAATTCTGTGTAGAAATACTCCAAATATGAAACCGGCTTTTTTAGGGGCTTTAAAGTACCAGTGCAAAAGTCTTATTGCTTTTGCATTTAGTTTTCATGGTCTGCACGAACTCTGACTCACATAGTGTTTATGGGTAATCGTAAGTCATTTTGTTAAAGCGTCAAGATTACTGTTGGGATCACTACTTGCTCCATCTGCAGTACAAGGAACCCACTACTGCTCAGTCAGGGAGGAAATATTCCTTTAACAGCTTTATTCCTGGCAGCGGGGATGCTCAGTTGCAGGTTATCAAAGGTTCATGTAAACAGCTTAAAATGAACCTTAACCAGAGTCTGGCCTGCAGCCAAGTTATTCACTGCAAGTCATCACAGCCTTTAACTCTCACCATTATAAGCTCTCTTTGTACAGCGCGGAGAGTGTTTAATGAAATATTAAACTGACAGTAAAAATCCATCTATATGGGTCATAATCTCCTCAAGTAGGGGTCAGACGCCTAATATTGGGAGTATTTGGGATCCATGGCGTTAAGAGATGTACACAACAAAAAGGCCTCTAAGAACATAATTCAGGCTAAAAGGAATCCAACGCTGTGAGCACAAAACGGCACAGACTGGTTACACAAGCGTACAGCTGCTAAGTGGCTGTGCAAGCGAGGCGGAGAAAATCAAACGGCTTTGGATCAAAAGACAAAATATAATTTTTCCTCTGTCTCAGATCACTGTGTGTGCGTGTGTGTGTGTGTGTGTGTGTGTGTGTGTGTGTGTGTGTGTGTGTGTGTGTGTGTAGGTTTATCCACACACAGGAAACAGTGTGGGTTGCAAACACTCCGGGCTATTCCGCCTTTTTTTTTTGCTTGTGCGAGTATGCATGTGTGTGTCTGACAGAGTGTGTAAGAGAGAAAGAGAGGAATTGTGAGTGTGGGTGTATGCAGTATTTTGTGAGCGTGTGTGTGTGTGTGTGTGTGTGTGTGTGTGTGTGTGTGTGTGTGTTGTGGTAGAGTGGCGTGGGTGTGTGTCAGAGAGAGGGGGAGCGAACAGGTCTTTTCTAAATGAGGGGGAGAATGAGAGATCAGGAGAGAATTAGTCACAGAGAGAGAGATCTCCTGTGCCTCCAATATCCAGTATTTCCCTCACTCGTTTTCTTCCTTTCTTTCCGTTATCTCTGTGTATCCTCTCTTTTTTCCTTCCTACCTCTCTATCCAGCTCTCTGTTAGCACATTTAGTGCTATGATTATGCTGCAGAGACTTCTGTTCTCAGCCTCATGGCACACTGAACCTGGTTTGAGGTTTATATGTATTTATTACACGGCGTTGTTGAATACTCGATTATGATTGGTCAATCGTGGCGTTAGACGGTCTGTTATTTCTTTATAGCAGACTGTTGCTATGTATAACAGACCGTTGCTATGGGCGCAGTTCTGATGTCGATTCTGATGATCTTTAGGTTGTAGCTTGTCGCAAAGGAGGTTAAATAACGCTCCAAAGTTGCGCAAAATTTTGGCGAGAAAAAACTGTCATGGCCATTTTCAAAGGGGTCCCTTGACCTCTGACCTCCAGATATGTGAATGTAAATGGGTTCTATGGGTACCCACGAGTCTCCCCTTTACAGACATGCCCACTTTATGATAATCACATGCAGTTTGGGGCAAGTCATAGTCAAGTCAGCACACTGACACACTGACAGCTGTTGTTGCCTGTTGGGCTGCAGTTTGCCATGTTATGATTGGAGCATATTGTTTTATGCTAAATGCAGTACCTGTGAGGGTTTCTGGACAATATCTGTCATTGTTTTGTGTTGTTAATTGATTTTCATTAAAAAAAATATATACATACATTTGCATAAAGCAGCATATTTGTCCACTCCCATGTTGATAAGAGGATTAAATATTTGACAAATCTCCCTTTAAGGTACATTTTGAACAGATAAAAAATGTGTGATTAATTTGCAATTAATCGTCATTACATATTTTAATCGATTGACGGCCCTAACATAATCATTAAACCTAATTATATGGTCCAAACTATTTTTGCTAAAACTATCTTCCAATTATGAGAAAGCTGTTTAACATGCCTAGCATACTCCCACATTAAACAGTTAGTAGTACAGTATATTCTGCAGAGCCGTGGTTCCTGTTCATGTCTTTCTGCTGCATTAAACACAGGCTACTATTGCTGAGTCAAAGTGGAAAGGGAAATATTGTGTTACAGTAGCTGGTTTATTAATGCCAACAGGGAGATTCAGATGCGGTGTATCAAAAGTTCATGTGAACATAAACGGAATATGATTTGAATTCAGTATGTACACTGTGTATCTAAACTCTCATTTCTTTTTTCCATGTTAAGTTTACTATCTTCCTGTCACACCAGAGATACTTTACAGTATGTACAGTGTATGTTCATAGCAGCTGTGTTTTAGTGAGAGAAACAGCAGCACTGGAGCTGGAGGGGTTCAGTGTCTTGCTTAAGGACGCTTCAGCAGGTCTAATTGAATCTGGGCCCCTGTGTGAGTTTAACTGAATCAAGCCATCAAGTCCAGCTTGTATACATGAATATGGGGAAGTACCGGAAAGTAAACAAGTCGCCATTACTGAGGTGACATCTTCCTATAATATGAGCGACTTTGAATGCAAGCTGTCCTAAGAAATGTACAATTTTCTACATTTACCTACGGTCACCAGACGTCCCAGTTTGTCCGGGATTGTCCCGGTTTCAAGCTGACGTGTCCCAAGTCCCGACACATATTTGTAAAACACTCAAATGTCCCGGTTTTCAACAGTCACCGACAAATTGTCCTGGTTTTCACAACAATTAAAATAACAATATTATACTTATATAGACGTTTATCATGTCCCACTCATTAATTAATTTGTGCTTATTTTAACCCAAACAACAGTCTTTTTCTAAACTTAACCAAATAAACCTAAAAACTGAGTAAACCTACATTGGAAGTTTATTTTGAAAAGACAATGTATGCATGTAACAAGCGGACACTCTATGTTTACCTGTGAACATAGAATTTTGTTTTGAAAAGAAAATATATGCAATGTAATAGTGATGTGTCGGTCTCGAACGATGGGAGCGGCCAAGATCCGTATTTTTATTTTTTATAATTAATTCAAGGCAGTATGATAGGATGATCTTCTCCATGCACTGACTGTGACTGAATGTTGTGTTAATGACGTCGACCAATAAGGTGATGACAGACAAGGATCATAACATCAAGCAGGGAGGGGCGGGGGTGCGCGGCGCGCTGACTGTCTACAGGTACAGAGCAGGAGGGAGAGGAGGAGAGAAAGAGAGAGAGGAGTGCGGTGCGCGAATAGCAGACAAGATGAGTGACAGTTGGAAACAAAGCAGCACGTACAATTATGGTATTCTGGAAATTAAAAGGTTTAGTATAATTATATATAATAATTTAAGTGATATGTGCACACATATTAATAAAGGTCAAAACAGTGCTAGATTTGGCTGAATTATAAAAGGCAGAAGTGGTAAAACGAAGAGCCGTTTGGGAGCCGAAAGAGCCGGCTCTTCTTGGTGAGCTGAGCCAAATGATCTGGCTCACTAAAAAGAGACAGAATTCCCATCACTTGCATGTGACGAGCGGAAACTGACACGTCATCGTCCAACTGGCGCTAGAGAGGAACCCAGAGAGTCAGTTTGAAGCGTAGAGCCACTGACCAAGCTGCAGTTTTCAACAAGTTGGGAGTGAGAATGTGTTGGTTATTTCATCTTTCAGAAGTTACATTGTCATTTTATTTGTGCTTCATCAAACACAGCGAACCCCGGTAATGCAATCTGTATGCAAACCAGAGCGTGGTAAATGTTTGGCGTGGCAAGGTTAAACCTGCACCGGGACGACTGAGAGCGGAAACCGCATGATGAAATTACAAGCAAGCCAATTTGGTTTTGATGAGAATTGGTTTTGGTCCCCATTGACTTGTTCCTACACAGCTAATGAATGCTAACAAGAGATCTCGCTGCTGATGTGTCAAAAAGCTGCCACACCGACACAGAAAGTTTTAGAGAGGTCTTTAAAGCTCGGCGGCCTGTGATCAACGTGCCAGATGTCTTTAAGGTGCCAAACCTGCCCTTATGTTAGGACAAAGCTTGTGGAAATTAGTCTGGTAAAAAAAAGACAGATCAATTAAAGGAAAAACAGGAGATGAAACCACAGAGGAGTGCTTCAAAAGAAACTGAGGATTAGACAGAGAGACTTGGGGGGATGGTTATAGACTGGAGAGGAAGAGGGGAAAAAAAGAGATAGAGAGGGGAGGGAAAGTAGATGAAGAAAAAAGAGGAAATGAGCAAGGGATTTAAAAAATGGGAGAGAGGAAAGGAGAGGCAGAACG
>CAKALU010011190.1:0-16404 GCA_916700995.1 Hozukius guyotensis | reverse complement strand
CTTAACCGAGTAGTTTTTTTGCCTAAACCTAACAAATCGTTTCACAATGTTAACCACGTGGCGTTGTGTGTTTCTGCAGGCGTGATGCGAGGCTGATATGAAACCTATTTTGCAGTGGCATTCTGTCTGGATCCCAAAACAAGCCACAAACAAGCTGTAGGCACAGTAACTTCAGTCTGACGCGAATAACAGGAGATGTAATACAGTTTAAAAACGTTTACTGAAAAAAGTTTTAAATTACATTGAGTCACACGGTAGACGGTACAACGATGTGCTCCCGTACCTAACGCAGCTCTCTGCACGACTCTACTGCACATATCTTCACTCACCATATTAAACGGAGCATCAACTATCAAAATTCAATATTGTCTTTTTACCCTTTTATACATTACCTAAGTCAGCCTCAAAGACTAGAAATTATGAATTTTGCATGTTTTATAAGTTAACTTGTATTCACACATTGTGGCTCTTACATTATTTATGCAATGTATTTTTGGTTCCGACTGGGTTGGGGGGGGTGGAGTCAATAAGGGCTCAAACCTTTTGTCGTCACAGGGCCGTGATCCAGGTATATCAGGCCATGATGTAGGAGACAAGAAGGTAACTAAATATTGAAAAGCAGGCTTTAGAGTATCCTTTAAAATGTAAGTTATCTCAAGGTCATAATCACCTGTCCATGACTTTAAACTGTTAAAGCAGCTAATCAGAAAACACACTGAACAGATGGTAAATATCGAGGAGAGATGAGCAGGCATTTTATAATTTTTAATGAGAGCAGAAATCAAATTAGTGATTAGTGTAGTAATGGAGTTACTCCCTCAGCACCGGTTCTGCTTATTAACAACAGCATGGAGGTGTGATTTTTTTTTACACGAGTAGCTGTCGTGATAAAAGAATACTAGAACTTGAATCATATTTCTCTGCTCATAAATCAGAGAGGATGTGCCTGAAGGAAAAAAACAGGAAATCAAGCACAAGTGAGACAAATGATATTGTGAGATGCTGTCAGTGGGAGGTTACACATCAGATCACAGAGCAGCCGAGCCCAACGCCAAGACACGTGTGAGTGGGTGCATAGGCAGTCACGAAGCAACACGGTGAGTCGTCTATTATGTCTACATCACAGAGCAGACTGTCTCACTGCACACACACACACACACACTCACAAATCTGCAGCTAATCTAATCTGACTGAATGAGATTAGAATACACATCTGTGTGGGTGTGTGTGTGTTAGTTGAGGTGTAATCCAGATGAGCTGACAGGTGTAAAGAGATCTGTCACAATAAGAGGAGCTCTCACACAAACTGATGTCATTTTTTGGAGCTACGAGTCCAGGATATTGTCATAACCATTTTATTTTTATTTATATTTTTTGTATCCATCTATTTCACAATATCATAGAATATCCATGAAGATGCAAATAAGGTCAAGCGCAACACCGTCACAGCCTTCAATAACCAAAAGCAAGACAGAGAGAGACGAAGAAGAAGAAGAAGTAGAAGACAAAGAGAAAGAAAAATGTGAAAACAGTTCACTATCATTTGGGGCATGAGAGCCCAGGCAGGCACTTTACAACTGTGGTGACAAATGATCACATGTGGGGCCGATGTCTTGAGGTAACTAGTGAGTTTGTATTTTAACACAGTGTTGTTGATAAGGAGACATGTTCGGTGAATCAAACCCTCTCAATATCATTCACCTATGACGTCCATTGTGAACTTGAATCAGGAGATTAAGCTCATCCAAACGTTACGTAAAAAAGATGCAAATCATGTCACATTATCGGAGAAACGTGATTATCTCACAGTCTTCAGGAGGACATAACATCACAGTTTAAAGTGATACATATCTCTAACAGCAGTTTGTGAAATAGTCACATAGTTGATTTGTGCATATAGACATGAATTTCCCTATTTTTTCGTGATTCTCAGCACGACTTTCAACATTTGCTATTTTATTAATTTATATATATATTTGTTTCCTACAAATGTCCAGCAACACATGAAGAACGTGTCAATTTTTGCTCCAGTCTTTTCAAAATAAAACTACTTAGTTGGGTTTTGGAAAAAGATGGCGGTTTGGGTTAAAATATCTACGGAAGTGGCGTTACTTAAGTACGTAAGTTACATGACAAATAAATCAACTTTAACTTCTGGTTTCACACGGGACATAAACACCACTCTCCTGGGCGAAAGTCCTGTATTTTTTGACCGACCTATCCATCCAGACCTCCTCCCTGTGCGGCGTTTGCTGCTCTCTATACTTCCTGGTTCACATTTACGTGGATTACATACGAATTGAATTTGTGCTGACCATCACGAAAAACAATTTACACGAATCAATACATTAAATTTTGTGACTATTTCACAAACTGCTGTGCGACTGGGCTGTATTTTTTTATTACTGTATAGTAGCTAACTGGTGTGCTGTCTTGTGGTTAAAAATCAAGCAGTTGTCCTTGATTTAATCATCCTCACGTTGGCATTCATCAGGCAGCGAGACATCTTTTGTTTATTATTTTCAATGCATGTCTTGTATTGATGAGAAGCATCATTTTGTGATGTTTTCTGAGATTGCACCCAGAGCTCCTCAGACTGAAAATGTGAAGGTGCTCTAATCATGAAGCAATTTTTTTTCTCAGGATAAATACAGCTTTATAGAGTAGCATCTTAATTCTGCTGTTACGTCCCAATCATGTGGAAGTTATCTTTATTAAATAGAGCTGCAACGATTAATTGATTAGTTGTCTACTATTAAATCACCAACTATTTTGATAATTGATAAATCAATTTGAGTATTTTTTTTAAGAAAAAAAACTCTCTAATTCCAGCTTCTTAAACGTGAATATTTTCAGGTTTCTTTCCTCCTCTATGACAGTAAACTGAATATCTTCGAGATGTGGACAAGACGATACATTTGAGGACTTCGCCTTGGGATTTGGGAAACTCTGATCAACATTTTTCAACATTTTCTGACATTTTATAGACCAAACAACTAAGAGAGAAAATAATCAACAATGAAAATAATAGTTCGTTGCAGCCCTACTGTTAAATAAGATTAACAATAACAGCCAAGTGGTAACTATGAATACAGATTATTTAAAAACTGACTTTGCTGTGAATAATACGTGCCTCAAAATCAAAGTAACATGGAGGACTCGCATCAGAGAATGTATTCTTCAAGGTAACTGCCAATAATCCTAATTTAAAATCACGCTCACTATTTTGCCACCACATGACTAATTACACCTTCATTCAGAGTGCAAAATCACTCCTTTTAATAAAAAAGCTTGCAAGTGCTAAACAAGGACATGTTCCCTTCTACTATCCCGCGTGTCGTAAACAGCTTCAGGTATTTTGTAGTTCAAATTTAATGAGAGAAAAAAACATTCATCTGACTTGGAGACAAATTAATGCACACTAAGTTTTGCTCATCTTGTTTGTTGTATAGTTTGCTAAGAGAGTGAAGACTAGTTTATCGTTCTGATCCTCTATGCAGAGTCAGATGTGAAGAACAGAATGGCCGTCATAGGATTGATCCACGTCGTACACCTCCCTCCCCATCATTCTGTGAGGATCTGATTCACCAAAGACACATTCAGAGAGTGGCGAGGCAGTTTGGGGACATCAACATTTTGAGTTTGTTTCTTTAGTGACAGGAAATGTGACTTTGCTCATGCAGACACGCTTACAATCCATCTGGTTTTTACATTCAAGGATACAACACAAGTCACTCCGGTTCATCACAATGTCAGCGTCTGATTGGTTGCTTTGATTGACGTCAGGTGTCTCTGTCAGATTCTTTGTCTTTACAGGACTGTGAGGTGTGAGAGAGGCTACAGCAGACTGGCACAGAGCGAACATCAGCAGAGATACATAACACACAATATACATTTATAAGACCACTGTTTTACCAGATCATGGTGTAGAAAACTCAACAGTACACAGACATTACTCAGTACAGTTAAAAATGAACAGTTTGTTTCCCACTGAAATCAATACAACCGTGAGAGCATCCCAGAATTTTAGCATTAAACACAACCGACTGGACACGAGATGTGTCACGTTGTGGTAAAATTAAGAAACCCTTAGATATGGCATCGTTAAAGGTTCATTCAATAACTGTATTCAAACCCAACCAACCCTCTGCCTGAGTAACCAGCTGGCCCAACAGATCATTACCTAAACCAGAGGGTGGTACTTTTAACCAGCCAATAATCAATCGAATATGGAATAGCTCCACAAGAGTCCTGTTCATGCCAGAAGCAGATCCACCCATGCAGCCTTCACTAAGGTGATTCTGTGACTAAACTCACTGTAAACACATGAGCGTGGACACCAACACTAAAAACAAAACAGATACTCTTAATCGCTCCGTCACACATTTCAGTCCACCAGCAAGTTTCCCATCCCCGACAAATACACTGTAAACCCCAACGTGATATACATCGTTATAACACAAACGCAGCCACCCTCGGCTGACCTCTCCCGGTCCCCCCCTCACTGTTTGGGGCTGGAGGGGTTGGTTCTCTGGGCAGCGTGGCACGGGTCCAGGGATTCCTTGGTGGCGCCGCCGTACACGTCCACGTCGTGGTCGGTCCAGGGGGCGATGTTGCCCAGCGCTGAGGAGCTGCAGTCGGCCAGGGCGGCGACCTCTGCCGGCTTCAACACCCGATCCCACAGGTTGAACTGGGAAAGCTCCCCGACCAGGGCCTGGGAGGCATCGAAGTGCCCGCCCAGTGTATCCTTGGAGAGAGGAGGAAAAAACGAAAGGTTGAATGTCAGAACGAAGAGACCAAGCTTTGCCGGAATTATCTACAACAGTCACGTATCAGCTCTTTTTCCACCGCAGGAACTTTTTCAGGAACTCAGGAAGGATCTTTACCTGAGTTTCAACCGAAGAAACTAGCGTTTAGATCAAAGAGAAGCCAACGCTGAAGTGCCTTAAACCTGCATTCTTTCTAATATCCAGCAGGGGGCGACTCCTCTGGTTGCAAAAAGAAGTCTGATTGTATAGAAGTCTATGAGAAAATGAGCCTACTTCTCACTTCATTTATTACCTCAGTAAACATTGTAAACATGAGTTTATGGTCTCAATCGCTAGTTTCAAGTCTTCTTCAATACAGCATGATGTTCATTTAGTAAATTATGGTCCCATTTAGAGTCAAATAGACCATAAAGCAGGGGATGCTTTAGGGCGTGGATACCTTGTGATTGACAGGTCACTACCACGGCGTTGTCTGGTCTTTAACCCTTTCACAGTGTTTTTTCACTTCATCAATGTACATTTTGGTCGCCTAAAAATGTCTTATTCAGCGTTTGGTTGTATTTAGCTCCACCCTCTCGTGTCACTTCTGGTTGCAAAAAAAACAATATTGCGACGGACAAAATGCCGAACTCGTGGTTTCAAAATGGCAGCCCACAAACTAATAGGTGACGTCTCGGTGACTACGTCCAAATTCTTACAGACTATGGTTTAGATTGAGTTCCTGGGCTGTAGTGTGTGTGTGTGTGTGGGCCTTCAACTTGCCCCAAACTGCATGTGATTATCATAAAGTGGGCATGTCTGTAAAGGGGAGACTCGTGGGTACCCATAGAACCCATTTTCATTCACATATCTTGAGGTCAGAGGTCAAGGGACCCCTTTGAAAATGGCCATTACAGTTTTTCTTCGCCAAAATTTAGCATACGTTTGAAGCGACATGGTTGGTACCAATGGATTCTTTAGGTTTTTCTAGTTTCATATGATACCAGTATCTTCACTCTAGCTTTAAAACTGAGCCCGCTACAACCTAAAAATCGCAAGTTGCATTAATGCGTTAAAGAAATTAGTGGCGTTAAAACAAATTTGCGTTAATATTGCGTTAACGATGACAATCCTAGTTTTGATCTCTTGTGTCTCAAAAAAAAGGTTGGTTCTTCAGATGAAATGTGCAGATACAGTATATCATGTCCTGGTGCTCTTTAGTCACTTGGACTTTTTGGTCCAAACTGGGCCATAATAGATAACAATCAGCGGGACAGGAGTCCCAATAGACCTTAATGTGATGCCAGCCATTTTGGAAACTCTACCCAATACTTCTCACAACAAATGGCAGGCGTATCTCAACAATTCATAGGATATAAGTGAATATATTTATGAGTGTTGCATGTCCACCTTTGATTTGACAAATATTCTCCAACACTTCACTTGTGTGGATTAATACTAATAGTATATTGAAATTAATATACTACCTCTGATATCAGAAAACTACAACCCTCCTCGGGCAATTCATGACTACCACTGTGGTCATCTTTACTGGCTAAATAAGATTGATAAAGCAGGCTTTTACCATTCTTTTATTGAAAGCCTTTTAACCTTTTCTTTTACGTGCTGGTTTAACGGGTTGTCTGTGAAGGACAAGAAAAGTCTAAATAGTATAGTCAAAGTTTGCTCCAAGATTATTGGAGTTCAGCAGAAGGACTTGGGCACAATTTGGGAGAAACAAGTGGCTGAGAAAGCAAAAGAAATGATCAGCCAACCAGATCACATTCTTTCGGCTGAATTCTCTCCGATGCCTTCAGGCCGACGTTATAATGTGCCCTTAAGGAGAACAAATCGTTACTCCAAGTCCTTTTATCCCTTCTGCTGTTAAGCTGCTGAACACAGACCTTACCCATTTTAAATGACTGTTATTTAGAGGAACTTATGTCGTTCTTATTTATTGTTTCTTATTTTTTGGCTTTTATTGCTATAACCCTATGTATTTATATGGTTCTTATTATAACTTGTCCCTCCAACTGCCCCATGCCTTTAATATGTTTCCTTTGACTTAACTAATTATTGGTTATCTGTTGTTTGTATGGATGTATGGACTGGGAATGCTACAAATGAATTGCCACTTTGGGGATAAATAACGTTATCTGAACTGAACTGAAGCTCCATCCATGCAAAGAAATGTTGTGATTTGACGATTCCCCTTAAATAAGATTAAAGTGTTTATCCCCCTTTGGAGTGAGAGGGATGTCCTGGGATTTTCCCCATAAAATCTGGTCCACACATCCACACAACAGCAACTCATCATCCATCCTCAAATAAGATTAATAAGGGACTCTCTCTCTCTCCCCTCTCTCTCTCTCTCTCTCTCTCTCTCTCTCTCTCTCTCTCTCTCTCTCTCTATAAAGAAATATCCATTAGATCAAGTTGTTGCATCATTGCAGCATCTTGCAGAATTGGACTCTCTCTGCTTTTGATCGTTCATGCTGCAGAATGAGCTCCGGGTTGTTCTTTTGACACCAGGGAGGAGGGATAATGTCAGATTTCATAATGGTTATGTAATATTGGTGTATCACTAATGAGAGAGAGGCAGCCCAGCGAGACGATGAACACCACTCTGTCTGCTCATGTGTGAAGAGCTAATGGTGCTCCCTTAAAATAGCTCTCCCTATCTATTTATCCATGTAGCATCCCTCCATCCATCCAGCCATCCATCTGTCCATCCATGCAATGGATCCTCATACAACGGTTTGCACGATATCTTACAAAAAGTTATTTCTCATTTTCTGTGCGTTTTCCTACGAATGTCCAGCAACACGTGTCAGTTTCCGCTCGTTACATGCATACAGTCTTTTCAAAATAAACTTGAGAAACTACTTGGTTAGGATTCGGAAAACATCATGGTTTGGGTTAAAATAACTACAGAAGTGGCGTTATTTAAAGGAGCAGTTTGTAGGATCTGGTGATATCTAGCTGTGAGGTTGCAGATTGCAACCAACTGAAGCCTCTCCCGTGTGCCAAGCGTGTTGGAGAGCTACGATGGCCGACGCAAAAACTTAAATGGCGCTCTCTAGAGCCAGTTGTGGTAAGAGTAGCGGCAGCAGAGGTGGGAAGTGAGTGGTGAAGCAAGAGAGAGAGAGCTGCGGCGACGGGAGCGAGTAACGTTATCGACTCTGGCCCAAGCAGGAAAAGTTAACAGTGTTTGGTTTGTCCGTTCTGGGCTACTGTAGAGGACGAAGAGGTGAAGAGGACCCGCTCTCTATGTAGATATAAACGGCTGATTTTAAGCTAACGAAAACATGACGACTCTTATTTTCAACACAGTCTCACAGTATATTGTGAAATAGTCACGAAATTTGATCTATTTGATTCGTGTACATAGACACGAATTTCCCTTTTTTTTCGTGACGCTCTGCACGACTTTCAAAAACGTATCTTTCGTGCGTTTTCCTACAAATGTCCAGCAACAGGTGACGTACGTGTCAATATCCGTTCCAGTCATTTCAAAATAAAACTACTCAGTTAGGTTTAGGAAAAAATCGACTTGGTTAGGCAACAAAATTACTTAGTTAGGTTTAGGAAAAGATTGCGGTTTGGCTTAAAATAACTCCGGAAGTTGTGTAACTTAAGTACGGAAGTTATGCAACAAATAAATCAACGTTGACTTCTGGTTTCACACGGGACACGAACACCTGGTTGAAAGTCTGGTATTTTTTTGAACCCCCCCCTATCCACTCCAACCTCCTCCCTACGCTGTGTTTGTCGCTCTTTATACTTCCCGTTTCACAGTTATATGGATTACATTCAATTTAAGGGATATATACGAATTACAGTGCATTACTTTTCATAGATTTAGCTACGAACTGTGTATGAGAACAGCCTGATCCAAGCATCCATCTATTGCTCTATCATCCATCCATCCATCCATCCATCCATCCATCCATCCATCCATCCATCCTATCTCACCTGTTCCTGCCCCAGTATGAGGACTCCTCCTGGTTTGATGGGATGCCAGGCAGCCAGTCCCTCTCCCCTGCCCTTCATCTTCCCCCCCTGGTAGGCCTTCCACACCCCGTCCCTCAGGGTCCAGCTCACACAGATGTGCTGCCACTCGTCCTGCGGTAGGGACAGAGGCAGCTGCGCCACCTGCAGGTCAGAGAATACAGCGCTTACAAACATTTACAAAGTGACTGAGGCTACGTCCAGACTGCAAGCGATAAGATCCAGACATCACCAACCTATCTGCATGGGTTGCTGAGGCAACGACAAAGGCGTCAGTAACTACGTAGCTACCGCTGGTGACACGGCTCTCCAATGCGGAAGCATGAGAAATGGAGGGCCATCATTTCGCCCTCCAAACAATCATGCTGTCAAGTTGTGGTGCATTCGTGGGTCTGTGTTGCCAGATTGGGCTGGTTTCTGCCCAATTGGGCTACTTTTGAGTAAGTTGGGCTGCAAAAAATAGCCTTGGGCTGCTTCTGTCAACATTATTTATATTTATATTATAAATTAATATAAAAAAAACAGTAACTCCAGACAAGCTGTCAATTTATGGTCAAAAATGCAAATACAAAATTCAATAAACTTTGTTTTGTCCACTCGTCCACTTGTGTGTCTGACTGCACTCTTTGTGGGTTGCGATATCCCATTTATCTAACATTTTATCTTTGGTTATTTGATGCTGATATGAAGCTTTGTATGATGTGTTTTCTATTGCACATGTAATGGTTTTACAGTTTTACATGGGTTTCCGGACTGAGACGCAACTAGAAATCCCATTGGAAACACATTTCAAACCACCTCAAAATGTGGTTAGGATCCGTTTTGGAGAAATCACATTTTATGTGGTTTTTGGTGGTCCAGACTTTCTAAAAATAAATCTAGATACAATCTGGATATGCCAAAAAACATATTTGGGGCTGGCAGTCTGAACAAGGCCTGAGTGATTTCAAGTGAGCTACGACACATCAAGCTTGCGTTGTGATTTGATATTGGACAGGTGTGGGTAGTTATCATGGCAGAATGTGGTGGTTTATGTCAGCATCACTACACCCTCTCTGCCATGGGAGCTATAAGCGTAAGCGCTGTAAAAAGGTAAGTATTATTGCACTAAATAAAACACAAGCTGCAGAAAGCTCGCCTCTGTGCCGTCTCTCCTCAATAACATAAAAAGTAAACTGTGAACGTTGGCTTCACTTCACTCTGCACCATTTAATTCAAGGTTTTTTTATTTTGGATGAAAAAGATTTGAAGTAATATTGACATTTACTGTGACACTGCTGTTAATTATTTATTTTGTTTTTTTTGTTTTGTCTTTTCTGTTACGTGTTTTGTTCAAGGGCACCATCTCTTTTAGTTCTACCTTTTCTGTAGCGAGGGGAATAAATGTGTTTTACCCATGACTCATGAAATGGATGGTGAAGCTTAGAGGGGGATAGACACACATGTGCACACCTACATTATGCTGTCGTGCATTCAGAGAACCAAACCTAAAAACTCTAATCCAGACGTTCTCAATCTTTTTTCAGCCAAGGACCCCTTAAAGATAGAGAATATACCGGGGACCCCTCATGTACGTCCCTTGGAGTAATTTGACGTAGCCTATTTTTACACTTCTATAGTCTTCGTTATGTGAAATAACAAAACAAGAGAAATGTAATAAAAAGATATTAGACATGTATTGAATATATTTGCAGATTCTAAGAGTTATAGATTTGTTAGATTTGACTGTAATCTATGAACTATTATACCAACCCAGTCCTCAGAAAAAATTGGCATTGTACTGTACGTTTCTGAAAACCACAGGATACGTTCAATGTCGACATTTCTGAACCAAAAAAAAGTTTCATGAATTTGTTTCATATCAGCCTCCTATCAAGCTTTCAGAAACAAACAGTGCCACGTGGTTAAACGTTGTGAAACGATTGGTTAGGTTTAGGCAACAAACTACTTGGTTAAGGTTAGAAAAAAGATCACGGTTTGTGTTAAAATAGTAACGTAACAACGTAACGTAACTAATGTAAATAAATAACAACTGCCCTTAAAGGACTATTTTATGCAACGTTACGCAACGTTACGCAACTTTACGCAACGTTACGTAACAAGCGTTATGTTATGTAAAACAATGTTACGTAAAGCAACATTACGTAAAGCAACGTTACGTAAAGCAACGTTACATAAAGCAACGTTACGTGAAGCAACGTTACGTAAAGCAACGTTACGTAAAGCAACGTTACGTAAAACAACGTTACGTACGTAAAACAACGTTGCGTAAAACAACGTTACGTAAAACAACGTTACGTAAAACAACGTTACGTAAAACAACGTTACGTAAAGCAACGTTACGTAAAACAACTACACGTAAAACAACTACACGTAAAACAACTTTACGTAAAACAACGTTACACGTTATGTGAAACAACGTTATGTGAAACAACGTTATGTGAAACAACGTTACGGAAAACAATGTTGCGGCAAACAACATGTCGGAAAATGTTACGTAACAAGCTTAAAGTCAATGTTTACTTTTGGTTTTGCGTGGGACACTAACAGCGGTCTCCTGGGTGAAAGTGCAGATTTAAAAATGTAAATATTATTTGCTGAACTATGAAGCCTTTTGTAAAAAAAATAATAATTAGATGATAATTTAAATTTATGAATCTGAAAACTTTTCACGGACCCCTGAGGGTCCTCGAACCCCCCTTTGAGAGTCACTGCTCTAATCTACATCATATTGAATCAAACAATAATTGTATGCTTTGACATTTTCAGTTCTACTACATGTTTTAATCAATGAATCACAACGAGCCACCAACCAGCTCGCTCTGTTCTGTGGAGAAGCCTAATGAGCTCATAATGATTTCCTGTTGGCAGGTTATTTCACTTGACTAATTATAAGGAACCAGAAGAAGCCATTAGTTTCAATATGATTGTTTTCTACAAGCACAACATATTCACGCTTTAATAGCTGCGGTGTGGTATGAGTACCTTGTCATTGATGAGCAGCTCCACGGGGTTGTGGACTCCCTGTAGCAGCACCAGCTCGTTGGGCTGCCCCGGCACCGAGTAGGAGAACGGGGTGCCGATGCCTCCTTCTTTGGCCTTCAGCCACACGCAGGCGGTGAAGGCGTACATCTCCGTGATCTCTTTCCTCGCCAGGCCGTACATGTAGTTGGTTCTCATGGGGAAGGAGAGCACGAAGCCATCGGGGAACGACGGCTCTGTCAGCGCTGTGGAGACACATGATGGAGGAGATGAAGAGAAACAGACAGACGGAGACAGAGAGACGAGGGAGACGATGCGTTAATGGCCAATTTATACAAAGACGCTGGTATTTCTCTTGTCTCACTAGTCCCTGCCTGACACACAATGCCTGACAAGAGCTCCAGCGTGGTCACAGTTAATGATCAGCCTCTCTAACTGGAGGACACAGGAGACATAGAGACAGAGAGACAGTGGGAGAATGACAGAGCTAAAAGGAGAATAGAGGAGCGCTTTTTCTTTCCTTTTCCTCTTTGCACCTCATGAACTCTCAATCTCTCATCTCCACTTCTCCTGTTATCAAACATCTCTGTCTCCTTTTTATGGTCTCTTTCCACTGTCTGTATCACAAACCAAGCTTCCAGTTATTGTGATTGTTCGTGGTAGAGGACATTTCACCAACATACAGCCGATGAAACATACAAAAGGCTCCACCGCCTCTTCTATAGGAGGAAGACACACAGTGTGACTGTTTGTAGTCGTTATGCATCTTTCCTGGTTTTGTCGCTTTTGTCTCTTTGAAGTCATTTTGTGTCTCTTTGTAGTTGTTTTATGTCTCTTTGTAGTCTTTTTGTGCGTCTTTGTAGTCATTTTATATGTTTTTGTAGTCGTTTTGTGTCTCTTTGTAGTTGTTTTGTGTCTCTTTGTAGTTGTTTTGTGTCTCTTTGTAGTCTTTTTGTCTCTTTGTAGTTGTTTTCTGTCTCTTTGTAGTTAATTTGTGTCTCTTTGTAGTTGTTTTGTGTCTCTTTGTGGTCGTTTTGTGTCTCTTTGTGGTCGTTTTGTGTGTCTTTGTAGTTAATTTGTGTCTCTTTGTAGTAGTTTTGTCTCTCTTTCTAGTCGTTTTGTGTCTTTTTGTAGTTGTTTTGTGTTTGTAGTCGTTTTGTGTGGGGTTTTTTTGGTCTTTTTGTGTCTCTTCGTGGCCTTTTTTAGTCTCTCTGCTGTCATTTTTCATATCTTCCTGGTTGGTACTCTCTTGGCTCTCTTTGAGTGACATTTTGGCCAGGGGAGCCCCTGAGGCCTGTGCCCTGTAGGCCCGTTTAGTAATCCATCCATGGATGAAACCCTCCAAAACCAATGTGACATTCCCAAACTACATAACCATGAAATAAGGATAATTTATACAAGTTGCTGTGATTATGAAGATTTACAGGTCACAAGTAAAAGCCCTTTTTTACATTTCACAACCTTCAGCCCTCATTAAGCATCTTATTTTAATCTACTGCTGTGATGACCCCGTTCACCCACAGCGCTCATTAAAGTTTAATCTCAGCCTCGTCTTGCTTCGCTCTCATGTACGTCTGCTTAGCAACGCAGCTGTTTTCCTCCCTGTGTGTGCATCAGGTCATCCATACATCCTTCATTTATTCAGCCACTCTCTACCATGCCTTCCTCTCCTCCTCCTCCTCCTCCTCATCCACCCCCAGACTCACTGTGTTCCAGCTCAGTGACGCGGTGGTTGGCGGTGTCGAGGCCCTGGTTGATCTTCTCGTGTTGGCCCTGCGTCTCCTTCCTCATGGCCTGACGCTCCTTCTCCAACAGCTTTATCTTCCTCTCCAGCTCCCCCTCCAGGTCCTCCACCCTCCACGTGCCCTTTCCACGCCCGGGGGTGACCTTAGACGGGGGCTTGGGGGCCGGGGAGGCGGGGGAGGCAGGAGGGCGACCCCCATGGGGAGCTGCTGCAGGTGGGGAGGAAGCGCTGCCGGTGGGCGAAGCGGGAGCCTTGGCGGTGTTACCAGTCGTCGTGCTGCTGCTGCTGCTGCTGGTGGTGGTGGTACCCACGGACGCGTCGGTGAGGTTCAAGGCAGCAGGGCCGATCTCCGCCTGCAGGACAGAGAGAGAGAGAAAAACAGTAAAATAGGTGTTTGAGACTTAAACGATTAGAGATCATAAAATAAATCCTGTGGAGAGAAGTATTAGTTGTTCGACAGAAAAATATTCGCCAACTATTTTGATAATCGATTAATCATTAAAGTAATTTTTCACGCAGAAATGTCAGAAAATGTCTGTTTTCAGCCTCTCAAAGATGTAGATTTTCTGCTTTTCTCTGTTTTATATCATATTAAACTGAATATTTGAGAAAACAAGACATTTAAAGACACCACCTTGGACAAACTGGGAAGGACATTTTTCACTATTTTCTGACATGTTAGAGACCAAATGATTAATCTAGATAATAATCAAAAGATTAATCAATATTATCTGTAATTGTTGTTGTTATAATATATGAGAATATGTGAGTATTCAGGGTTTTTGTATGAGTGGAGGCAGCAGATGTGGCGTGGCTTTAAGGATGACAGCGCTGGTCTGGCTGTCAGTTGGGCGGTCCACCACTTTGGTCCCGACTGAAACATCTCAACAACAGTTGGATGGATTGCCGTGAAATTATGTGGAGACATTCAAGATCCCCAGAGGATGAATCCTACTGACTTTGGAGATCTTCTGACCTGTCCTCTAGCGCCGTCAGCAGACTGACATTTTAGTTTTAGTCTCACGTATCATGAGGACGCATTTTAGTGTCATTTTTATGCCACGTAACAAAACTACGTTAACGGTCACAGTTATGTTTAGGCAACAAAAACACTTAGTTAGGTTTAGGTAAAACGTCAAGGTTGGGCTTGAAATAAGTACGTAAACTAAGCAAAATACACATGTAAACAACGTAACATAAATACGGAAAACATCGTCACTAACTTTAAAATAACTCGACAACACTTTGGGACACAAACAGCGGTCTCCTGGTTAAAGTCCTGTGTTTGTTGGACTCATCTACCTCCCCTCCCTCCACCAGCAGCAGTCTCTCTCTCGCTCCTTCTAACCAGAATCAGCATGTTAGTTGTCATTGTGAGCATGTTAGCATGCTGACGTGTACATAGATACGAATTTCCCATTTTTTTCCAGACGCTCAGCATGACTTTCAACAATGTATTTTCAGGATTTTTCCTACAAATGTCCAGAAACGCGTGACGCACGTGTCAATTTCCGATCCAGTCTTTTCAAAGCAAAACTATAGTTAGGTTTAGGAAAAGACCGCGGCCCCAGTTTCGTAGGAGATCCTCTCCTCTCTTAAAATAACACCAGAAGTGGCGTAACTTAAAGTTACGGGACGAATAAATCAACGTTGACTTCTGGTTTCACACGGGACACGAACAACCGTCTCCTGGTGAAAGTCTGGTGGGTTTTTTTAACCCAACCTCCTGCCTACATGGCGCTCTTTATAATTCCCGGTTCACAATTACGTGGATTACATACAAATTGATTTCATGCTGACCATCACGAAAAAAATGTGAAATTTGTGTCAAATCAATACATTAAATTTTGTGACTATTTCACGAATATTGCTGTGCGACAGGGCTGGTCATTTTTCTCTTATCAAATTAATAATATTTTAGAAGATCACCTCTGCTAGAAGGCCACACAATGTACAATATTTCTTTCCTGTTTATTACTTCTAATATATATTGCTATTATTTTGATGTTCTGTAATCTCAGGAGCTATTTGCATAAAAAAGCATGTGTGTGCTCTTTTAATGAATATAATATTCAGCGCTCTGAGACTGCCTTTCATCATGTTTGCCCCAACGAGGGTCTACAGATCAAACGCTGGGCTTTTTAATGAAATACTTGACCCGGACTGAAGCGTGCAGAACCAGATCCTTCCTTTCTAAAGATTAAAGGAACCTTGAGCTCTGCCTTCCTACAGTAAGCGTGTGTCCACAACATAATGATTATATCGATCAATAGCATTGTCTGTTGGTCCTGATTGACTACTGATGGGAGATCAATATAATCTGGTGCATTTACTGTAAGCGGGAGGAAGAGGAGCATGAACATTTGTGTTTTAAGTGGACTGTTTTAATTAAACCAGAATAAGATTGTGAGTTCTCACTCTATTTATTTGTGAAGTGGACCTTTGTTCCTCGCTCGTTGCACATTACAGAGGACGTTAAGATATTTAACATAATGAAAAGAGCCCATTTCTGTGTTGCGTAAATTGAAGCATTTCACTCTCCATGTTAGTGGGTTTAAACTGAAATGAACCTGCAGGAAGAGGAGTAATATGACAGCACAGAAACACAGTGATAAGTGTTGTATTGATGATAACAGCAGCAGCAGTATTAGTATTCATAGCAGATGTTGGAAAAAAAAAAAAAAAAAAAAGAAGGTGTTGGTCGACAAAGCAGCAGTAAAGAGAGAGAGATGCTGCTGTTAGTGAGACGGCTGCGAGGGCGATATATAATACGAGGGGAGCTGCTGAGGCAGGCCTGGACCTGGACGCCCTGCAGGATATAAATTCACACGGACAGAGACAACCTTGTAACTGACAGTGTTTGGAGAGGGCTGACAGGGATGCAGCACTGTGTGTGTGTTTGTGTCTTAATCTGAGAAC
>CAKALU010011171.1:0-14486 GCA_916700995.1 Hozukius guyotensis | reverse complement strand
GTATATATTTATTATTGTAAATCAATTAACAACACAAAACAATGACAGATATTGTCCAGAAACCCTCACAGGTACTGCATTTAGCATAAAACAATATGCTCCAATCATAACATGTCAAACTGCAGCCCAACAGGCAACAACAGCTGTCAGTGTGTCAGTGTGCTGACTTGACTATGACTAGCCCCAAACTGCATGTGATTATCATAAAGTGGGCATGTCTGTAAAGGGGAGACTCGTGGGTACCCATAGAACCCATTTACGTTCACACATCTGGAGGTCAGAGGTCAAGGGACCCCTTGGAAAAACAGCCGTGACAGTTTTTCCTCGCCAAAATTTAGGGCAAGTTTGGAGCGTTATTTAACCTCCTTCACGACCAGCTAGTATGACATGGTCGGTACCAATGGATTCATCAGGTTTTATAGTTTCATATGATACCAGTATCGGACTTTTCTTCTGTCTTTGTTTTGGACTTTTTTTCGGACATTTTTCAGACATTTTTCTGAATTTTTCTGACTTTTTTTGGACATTTGTTTTTTACATTTTTCAGACTTTTTTTCTGAAATTGTTTTGACCTTTTTTCAGACTTTTTTCGGACAATTTTCAGACTTTTTTTTGGACATTTCTTCGGACAAAAACCCTGACACATTCAAATATCTGGAGGTCAGAGGTCAAGGGACCCCTTTGAAAAACGGCCATGACAGTTTTTCCTCGCCAAAATTTAGCGTAAGTTTGGAGCGTTATTTAATTAATTGATTTTATTCATGTGATTGTTCATTATAAAAGTGTTTAAAAAAACAACAAATAAATAAATACATTTCATGAACATGAAAACAAACAAATAACCAAAATAAAAATAAAGTCAATTAAATAACTAATTAAATTAATTAATTGATTAATTGCTTTGTCTAAAAATAAATGTCATAAAGTGATAAAAAAAAATGCCCATTATAATTTCCCAGAACAACAGTCCAAAACCCAAAGATATTTATATATTTATATATAACAGATATTACACTTATATCAGAGTATTTTTACACAGTGGTATTGTTATTTTTACCACTTTCATTTTGTATTTAGTTGAATTTAGTTTGTTTGTCTTTTGTGAAGCACTTTATAACTTGAAAAAATTAAGATTTTTATTATTATTATCATATGTTATTTGCTGGCAATATATAGTTTCAAGTATCTATTTCAAATACACTATTTTGTGTTTTATTTTGTTGTAAAATACTGCATCACTTCCTGTTTGTTAGGTCTGAAAATGCATACAATTATTATATTTTTGAATTTTAATTTTGAATTAACAAATTCATCTTCTGTTGCATGAGCTGACACTCTCTTCACATCTTGTTGCTTATACCAAGAGCTTGTTTTTGCACATTTTCAAGGTTGAGTTAACAATTTTTGTGGAAAGTCTCCTAGCTGGCGAAATGTTTGGCTAATTAAGTGTTCAATGTGGCGTAATTACAGAGCAGGCACAGGAGGGGGGAGGAGGGAGGCCAGTGGCACATTATCAGACATTACAATGAAGGAGCCACAAGAGGGCGACAGCGGGCCGGACACCGCTCGCTGCACATTCTGCATGACTGGCAGTTGTTTAATTTCAGCTGAACCTTTTTGGAGGACAGAAAGTGGTCCTCAGGGACAAATAAACCTACAATTCAATAAATCAAAGTGGCTCCAGATCGGCTCATTTTAATCTCCTTGACATGATGATTTCACATGTCGGCGTAACATCCGTTAACATGTGTGTAATGTTTTTTTTGTTGCTCCAGAGACCGCTCTAGTAAATGGCTTAAGGTTAACTCTTGGCTACGTTTGCTGAATAATAGAATTACATAATCATTATGGTCTCTAATTGCACAGTGCATACAGGCCTATTGGATTTGTATTGTATTGCACATAATAAGTGCAGCTGTTTAGCTTCAGGGAAAATAAAGGACCAAAAATAGATCTATTAGAAAGTATTCCCATATGGCGCATGAATACGAGCTCCTCTTGTAGCACATCATGTATACAGGCAGAGAGTGGATTTAATCCATCAGACAAGAATTCAGATCCTTTACTGAAGTAAAAATGTAAAAATACTCCATTACAAGTAAAAGTCCTGCATTCAAAATCCCACTGAAATAAAAATACTATCAAGTATTATCAGCAAAATATACTTAAGTACTCACTCTGCAGAATAATGTCCACTATTAGATTAGATTAGAAAGTACTTTATATACAGTTAGCTAGTTTAGTTCAGTGGTTCCCAACCTAGGGGTCGGGCCCCTCCAAAGGGTCACTGGATAAATCTGAGAGGTCCTGAGATGATTAATGGGAGAGAAGAAGAAGAAGCTACATCCTGGTGCTGAAATACGTATTTAGTTTTTTTTTTATCTTTCTCCAATCTTTTGCTCTTTTTGTGAAATTTTAAATATTACATTTATTTAAATGAAGTCGCTTTCAGTCCAAAATGGCAGAAGCGTAGCTTTGTTGCTGGACGCTGATGTTGCAATGGAACGAATAATTAACTTTCAATATACGTTCTTTGTCCTGACTAAGTGGTTGTGTTGCTTAAACCTGACTTCCTGTTAAGTTTATTTTGAAAGGACACTATGCATGTATGTATATTGACACGCCGTCCCCGGTCCACGGGTACCCTGTGCGTCGGTCTCTGATGCCGAGGGGCGCTGACCAAGCGGCGGTATTTGACAAGTTGGGAGTGAGAATGTGTTGGTTTTATCCTTTTGATAAATATCGTACAAAGATATGATGCCACCTGATGAGGCTGTGCAAATATTATTTATTTTGATTACACAGCTTTTTTTGAATGCTCGATTCTGATTGGTCAATCACGCCGTTCTGGGGTCTGTTATTTCTTCATAGCAGACCGTTGCTATGTATAACAGACCGTTGCTATGTATAACAGACCGTTGCTATGGGCGCAGTTCTGATGTCAGACTCTGGAGGACTGTTTTTGTTTTACAAATAATTGATTTCTTTAGTAAGTAGCCGTGTAATAAGCGGGATAATGTACAGCTAGCGGGGTCATTGTTATGAAATAAACAGCATCGCCCTGTCGTGGTTTATTTCACAACAATAACCGGCTCGCTGTACATTATCCCTTACATATATGTCATATATTTATTTTTTTATGTATAGAAATCTATTTTAAAAAATCAATTCAGAACGAATTACTAGCGGTCAGAAAAAGTACAATATTTCCCTCTGAAATGTAGCAGTAGTACTCAAATACAATACTTAAGTAAAAGTACTTTCCACCTCTAGAAGAGTACAAGTTGCAGAGTACATCACAGTGAATGGTAACCTGTTTTTTTCTCTTTCTTTTAGTTCACTTTGCCAGCGATAGTGGCATCACCATTTTGTCTCCTGGTGATGAGATGAGAGTGGACGGATTTAGTTAAACAGAGAGAGAGAGAGAGCAGGGATGGAGGGAGGGAGGAGAGAGAGAGAGAGGAGAGAGGGATGGAGGCGGAGCGAGGCTTTTACTCCAGTGTGTGTTGAGGAGGCTGGCAGTGAGGAGGAGAGTACCGGAGAGGATGCTGGATGCTGAGACGGAGCTGTTACACTTTCTGTCTCACTGAAGCTGCTCTCATCCTCACGGAAAGAAAACAACAACAACACATCTGTTTGGAAGCCTCAGGTATGACCCAACACTTATTTTATAATGATTATTTATAGATATTGTTTTTAAGAAAACCTTTTAGTTTGAACTTTCAGGTATACATAACGTAACCTGCACATTTTCAGTTACACGAAAACCTCCTTCAATCAGAAATGCTCCTCTAATGATTATCAACAAATAAAATATAATTTAAAGGTACATTCTTGATATTTCTCCAAAGACATTTTTCTTCCTTTTAAAATAATAAAAAAATAATATTAATTATTTAAATTGTAAAAAGAAAATTGACATGATTTTTGAGTGCAAAAAGGGGTTTAATTTATCTCAGATATTTGTGATGTTTACATTTTATTTCCTCAAAGTATCATTCGCAGATAGCTGACGTCATTCGAGTTACATACTTAAAAAAGATTTAAACCTTATTATAACTTAGAACACGACTGATACTTGATTTTTGATGTGATACAGACAACAATATTTTAAAAAATCATATGTTATAGCGGCTGATATTTGTTTATTTTATTTATATTTCTCTGATTTTCATAGACATTTAGCGACAAAACATGACCCGTACAACAACAACAAACTATATAAACATATCTAAACTGTCAAATAATATATTTTGCATGTGCATTACAGCAGTTTATATGTTTATATGTATGTGTTTATATGTGGTGATAATTTATTTTGTCCAGTAGGATTTTGTTGGAGTTGCTCCATAGCTAATAAGTTCATATATTCTTTCTTTTTTAACACAAATCCGTCACATCCACAAACATTTTTGATAAAGAACCCTTAATTCCAGCTAATCGTGACACTGTTTCTGCAGTAAATTATCCTCCAGACCGCAATTCCTTTGTAACTTATCAGCTAACATGGAGGAAACGCAGATACTGATATATTTGTGATACGCTAAAGTCATGCAGATTCATCACTAATTCTCTATTATTACGTATAAAAAGCTTAGCAGACTGAACTTCAGTGCCTGTGTACATCAATACACTAGTATTTTAGTGTCAATATTTTCCATAATCCTAAAGAAATAGTTCAACATTTTGAGAAAAGCACTTATTTGCTTTCTTGCAGAGGGATGAGAAGATTGATACCGCTCTTGTGCACGACAGTGGTATCGATCTTCTCATCTAACTCTCGGCAAGAAAGTAAATATTCCCTAATATATTGAGCTATTTCTTCAAATAAAAGAGCAAAGCTGTTGCATGGTGGAGAGTAAAAGTGTGAGTGTGTGCAGCAGAGATGAGGAGTCTTTATCTTAATGTTATAGTGGCTGGTCAGCTCCAAAGAGTGAAGGAGCTCGCTGGCTAACATGTAGTGGCAGCAGTGAAGTCAAAGCTGAGGAAGAAAAGGAAGCATGCATCTTGCTCAGTGTGTGTGTGAAATTGATTTGCAATACCATAACACTCACTTTTCTATCATCCTCAGCCACAGTTGACTTTATTGAGCCCCCCCTCTTCTTTCCCATGCTCCCTGTAATCCCTGCTGAATGCAGCTTTTGACCCTCCAATCAGCTGTATTGACTGTATTGTGTGCGAGGTGGGCGGCGGTGGATTATACAGGCTGCTGAGCGCTCAGGTGCTGACTGATGTGGCTAATGTGCTTGAGCAGAAACGGTTCACGCCGACTCAACACCCACCGCCTGCTGAACTCAGGGGAAATATTTCCTACTCTGGGTTTTTTTTTTTCTTGTGTCTGTGCTTTTTTCGAGATGTTGGCGTTCGTTCATGACTTAATTGTCTTGAGTGCAGTAAAACATCTTAGTGGCAAAATAACTGCTGCCACTATGAGGTTAATGACACATTATCTGTTTAGGATTAAAGTGTCGACTCACCCAAACCCAGAACGTATTGATATATTCCTAGGATAGCCCAGCATTCTAGGAATTAGGATATTGGGAATGATTTACATCCAATGCCAGCGATCATTCATGAAAGCAAGATGGAAAGTAAAAGGCAGTCAGGGTCGTGAATGGATGAGTAGCACATCTGATGTTCATGCAGGAGATCAGAGTTCAAGTCCTGTCAAAGACTTGCAATTAATAATTGTTTTCTTTAGGATGTTGAAATACATTTTTTATATATTTGCTTTATTTGAGTCTATGAGGAGTTAGAAGGAAGTTACCGCTTTTATTGTTATAGTCTGAGTAACGTGACGTCATATCCGTTCCGTATCCGTCAACCAAAACAAACCGCAAAGAACCGAAAGTAGAAAACGTTGGAGGGTCTGCGTGGATACGACCTGCACCCTCACATGTTAAATCCAGCGTGGTAAACACCACACATCCAGTAAAGGATGGAAACACTTTGGGTTTCACACATTGACAGGAAAAGCAGAGCTAGACATCACGGCTAAAGCTGCATGCTAACTCTGTCACGGACAGGAAACGTTATCGTATCGTGGTAACGTGGCGGTCGAGCCGGCCGTCGCTCTCGTCTCCGTGGTCAAATGGGCCGACGCTACGACTGTAGAGCACCCAGATACTGACATTTCTGTTAAATGCATTCAAACGGCCCCGATGGAGCTGACCATGGATGGATAAAGACAAGGGGAGACGGGAGAGGTGTGACAACGTCCGGTTTTCAAAATAAGGTGTCAACAAAGGGAACTGTATATACAAAATACATATATGGAAATAAGATTGATTGGATTATATTCACCAGAAGTATAAAACATCACATGTCCATTATAAATTAAAAAGAAAATACCACTAATTTGTGAGGGAAATGTCTTTATTCTTTGATTTTTTTGAAAATGTAATGAATAATTCCTGACAATGACTGATATATTTGACTTCAGGACATCTCTGACTACATACATTCTGAAAATCAAACATTTTTACTGTATTAATTTAGATATTTTCCAAAGTAAAGGTCCCTTAAAGTGTAAGATTCAACTTTTTCTCATGGTCTAGTGTTAAAAAAGTTAACAAAAATTGCAGTAAATCATAATATCGAATCACAATACTTTAAAATCACAATACTTATGGAATCGGCACCCAAGTATCGTGATAATATCAAATCAGAAGATAGATGTATCGTCCGAGCCTCGTGAAATACGGTGTCTGTCTCTAAGATTACTGCCTCCTCTCTAATACAGTGGAAGTGAAGTGGAACTACTTTCCACTGAAGAAATAGTCCCTGTGAGTGTGTGTGTAGAAATCATATTGTAAACAAAGGCTAGTAGATGTATTATCACTTATAATGACTATATTCAGACATCTGAAGATGCTATAAAAGTGCTGAATTAAATGTTTTAAAGGAGTGTCTGAATGGTCGTCATAATAACTTCAACATGCAAAAAATATACATGCACACATAGCTAATGTTGAAGGTAATAAAAGTCTGTAGTTTTATATTATTGATAGGTTTTATGAGGACACCTGACCAGTTTAAGTGGGTGAAATTGCCTCTTTGCTCATAAAACGGTGTCAGGTTTGGGGTCAAGCCCATTCTAATCTAATCCATCAAAGCAATCAATTGAAATTCATGAATTTCCCATTTTCCCATTACTTCCCATGAGGACGGTTCCACATGAGCTCATTCAAGTCGAGCGTTTAGCAATTTGGACGGTTGAAATGTACAGTAATTGACTTTCCCTCCTCCTCAGATCTGCAGCTGAGGCATTATTGTTTCCAACGCTCGGGAATTCTCTCAGCTCAGCAGGCAATGGCAGATGTGTTGCACAAACCCACCGCGGCCCCCGAGTGTTTGATTAGCTGTATATCACGGACACAGCCAGGAAAGGACGGGCGGGGGGCAGATGTGTATTTATATTTGTGTGTCGTACAGAAACACAGCTGTAAACAGAAAATCACTGTGGTGCTTTTATATTGGTGCTATGTGTGGATATCTCCTTTGCATGACCCGGATATTCTGTCAGGGGCCTCGGGGCAAAAATGTCTGACACTCCCCACCAGCAGCAATATTTGTTTGTCCTCCATAGATGACAATAAGAAGACAATAATAGTGTAAGGGCCCTGATGAATACAACGACTAAAGTGTTTGCCCTTATTCCAAAAAAGATCCTACTAAACTGTTTACATGGCCACTATATATTCCTGTTACATGCAGCCGTGCATACTTGTTAACGTAAAATGCTGCAACAACGTACGTCCTACGGCTACCTCCTTTTCGGGCCTCCGTAAGTGGCGCGCGCACTACAAGCATGCACAGAGGCGTTTATGCTCAGCGCGTTGCTCGTTGCAATATGCATTATCTGTGGATAAGCAAAAGGAAAGCAGGCTGCCTGGCAACAGGAGTAAACACTAAACATCGACGTACGTACCGCCAAACATTACATTTGTGTTCTGTAATTATTACCGAGGCTTACCTCCAAGTCTAAATTACTTCCTGTCGCTCTGTGCTTCCCCTTGGGTCGCCACTCTTTCCATGAGACCTTTTTTTTTTAGCTTTTACAAAACAATCTCTCCTATTCTTTCACAGCCCGCAGCAGAAAGCCTCTTCTTTCCCCGGTGTGTTGCCTATTTCTTTCCAAGAATTTAATGTCATGTGAGCCGTGATGACGGAATTTTCTGTCGTGCGCACCTCGCGCAGGTTTCACTACGGCGAGCATAAACCTACCATAAGTTAAAGGGACTCTATGTAAGAATCAGAAATTGCTGGTTAACAGCGACACTTGTGGACGTTAAGTCAACGACAGTCAGCGTCCTGTTGCTTGTGCTCGTAAACAAAGGTCCCTCCATGAATCAAAGGCCCGGCCAATGTTGATCCTAGTTTTCTCCCGATGTCGGTCACATTCCTGTTTTGCAAGACGGGCTTCACCAGATATAACTTTGTTTTTTTTGTGCTTCCATGGAGTTTGTGTTGGGAGTCTAGGTTGTGTTGGCGGCTGGTCGTTTGTTGGCGTTAATGGAACATTAGCTATGGTTGCACACTGTAAGCGGAGCTGAAAATAAAGGCACTCGCGAGCGTGCATGACGTCACATCCGTTGGATTTTTTCCAGTATAAACGGCCCGTGTTCATCACATTAAAAACAGTCTACAGGCTGATAGAGGAAACCCAGAAAGTCGCGGAAGGTCTCATTTCTTAGGTTAGGTTACAACCTGTTCACACACCGGCAGTAAAAAAGGATTTATATGTGTAAAAAGTTACATACGGTCCCTTTAAGTAGGTAAGGTTGGACTTAAAACTGCTACCTTTGTAAAGTGAAAATGAGACTTTACATTGTGAACACGCAACATGTTCTCATCCCAACTTGTCACATACCGCCGCTTTGTCACGCCCCTTGGCATCAGTTTATTTTTTGCTATTTTTACCACTACATGGTTGGGCTTAAAACTATGTTGTTTTTACAGTGAAAATGACACTGAACGTTGTGAACGTGGGACCTCAACGAACAGCGGATTGTAACGTTACACAACGTGAACAGGTGCGTTTTATACCGGCGCTAAAGGGTGCCTTGTGCAGCGGTATCACACGCGGACGGCCGTGACAAAACGTCGGTATTTGACGCCCTGGGAATGAGAACGGACTGGTTGCACTCGTTGTCATCGTTCTGCAAACTTTGGAAAACTGTGTTCTTCAAGCTATTCTTTTTACGGAAATGCACGATAACAGACTGGCAAGAGGGTTTTCTACGCACAGAGGGGTGATGCAAACTGCGGTTAAAAACAACAATTGAGACGCATATTCTGAATGTGCTGTGTACATGTTCAAAGAATGCTCTTAAAACCTGAATAATATTCGCATATCCCACATGTCTTAATCGGAAAATGCTCCATTTGCTAAGCCTATTCCAGAATATCCACCAATATTGTGTAGTCTGAACCCAACATAAGACACTTTTAACATCGTTTCATGGATCAGTGGCAGTAAATGACAACGACACGGACAATGATGATGTTCACTGACTCCGTTTACATGGAAGATTGAATGTTGACAGATGAGCGCATCATACAGTATGTGGTGACTCCTCTCACAGGACATGCATGGTGTTGGGTCTATCTCTGACCTCGTTACTCCTCATTATTCTACCTCTTGCAGCGGACTTCCTCCTCGTAAAGTCAAACAAACCCTCTCAGCCGTCTCACACAGAGAGAGAGAGACAGATACAGTAGACAGACAATTAGCCGGAGGTTTGCATTCTGTTTAGTGGCTTCAGCGCTGCCTCTGGTGTATAAACACACGCAAAGACACACACAGGATCTGTGATTTCCACTCACCATATGGGTGTTTGCTCTCGTATTGAACTTGCCATGCAGAGCACTCCTGTCATCCGCATATCTGCCTTTACATTTATTCTTTACGTCTTTTTTTTAAATATATAAATATATACTTTTGGTTTAAAGAAAGGATCAGTGCAATCCTAACTGATTTCTTCCAAATTGTTTTTTGGGAGAGAGATGACAGGGAATGAGAAAAGAAAAAGAGAGAGAGAGAGAGAGAAAGGGATGGGGGGATTACTTGCAACAAATTGCAGGATTTCAGTTCATCAGCTTTAACCCCCGAGGCCACCAAGGCGCCCCAAATCCAAACAGATCCAAACAGTCATGCTAGCGGCTCTGTGAGGCTGTACTTAGGGACAGTGGTGCATTGAGCTAAATACAAGAGTCAGTGTCCTAACATGCCCACAATGACAATGCGGACATGCTGATGTTTAGCAGGGATACTCTTAACCGTGTTCATCATCTTATTTTAGAGTATTAGCATGCTAACATTTGCACAAAGTACAGGAGAAAAGAGGCCGATGGGGATGTCATTAGTTTTGCAGGAATTTGGTCATAAACCAAAGTATTGGACACATTTGAATTAAAAGTCAAGGGATCACAAAAGTTAGTACAATTCATCCTGAGGGGAACATGAATGTTTGTACCAAATTTCATGGCAATCCATCCAATAGTTGTCGAGATATTTCAGGGTTTTTTTTTTTAGACGAGGGAACCGGAAGTACTAAAATGCTAACTCATCTCCGGGTTTTAGGACTCATTCCTGTAGCACTCTATTGCCAGAAATGGAATATAATATTAATAAGTATATTTTCTTTAGTGTATAATCACCTGAAAATAAGAATCGTGTTTTTGTTACTTTAGAATGAGCGGGTCCTCTTCACAGAGGTGGCCGCCATGTTTCTACAGGAGCCCAGAACGGACAAACCAAACACTGGCTCTAGAGAGGGCCATTCACGTTTTCATGTCTGCCACCGTAGTTCTCATACGCTTGGCACACGGGAGAAGTTTCAGTTGGTTGCAATCTGCAAGATGCCGCTAGATGCCGCCAAATCCCACACACTGCACCTTTTAACCGTGTTCATCATCATCTTACTTTACTGTGTTAGCATGCAAACTAGGGCTGTCGAAGTTAACGCGATAATAACACGTTACGCAAATTTGTTTTAACGTCGCAAATTTTCTTTAACGCATTAACGCAACTTGTGATTTTTAGGTTGTAGCGAGCTCAGTTTTAAAGCTAGTGTTAAGATACTGGCATCATAATGAATAATGAATCCATCGGTACCAACCATGTCATACTAGCTTGTCGCAAAGGAGGTTAAATAACGCTCCAAACTAACGCTAAATTTTGGCAAGGAAAAACTGTTATGGACATTTTCAAAGGGGTCCCTTGACCTCTGACCTTCAGATATGTGAATGAAAATGGATTCTATATTTTTATGCTAAATGCTGTACCTGTGAGGGTTTCTGGACAATATCTGTCATTGTTTTGTGTTAATTGATTTCCAATAATAAATATATACATACATTTGCATCAAGCAGAATATTCATCCATTTCCATGTTGATAAGAGCATTAAATACTTGACAAATCTCCCTTTAAGGTACATTTTGAACATACACAAATGTGTGATTAATTTGCAATTAATCGTGATTAACTATTTTAAGCAATTGACAGCCCGACAATAAACACAAAGTAATTTACAGGTATTTGGTCTTAAAGGACAAATTCGAATTTTGACCTGATGGTGGCGCTAGAGGAAAAATCACAGGATCACCACAATTGTCACAATTCATCCTGAAGGGAACATGAATGTTTGTACCAAATTTCATGCCAATCCATCCAGTAGTTGTTGAGATATTTTAAGTCAAAGTGGTGGAGAGACCAGCCGATATTCCCTTGAGCCTCACTGTTAGCATGAGTAAACAAATGCACCCTAACACTGTATCCCTCCTGCTTTCATCCCTCGACCTACTTGTGTACGACGTGAAAGCCATCAAGTCTTTCACTCTCACATGTTTTGTTGTCCTGCATCCTCCTCCTCCACCACACAAACTAGGTGCAGCGGTTTCTAGAAAACTCTGTGGTGACGTCAAAGCTTTCAGCCTCCCATGTTGGGATTGAAGACCAGATTACTCTTATATCTACGCTTGGCTTTACCAAGGAGTCATTGTGTACGTATGTGTGTATGTTTATGCAAGAGTCAACCATCCCCAGAGAGAGAGAGAGTCATCAGACGGGGGGATAAAGGAGGTGGTGATGCCTCTTTGCAGAACTAAGCTCCATAAGCTGCTTCCTCACTAGTCTGACAAGCCTCAGTGGAGGAGTGGAGAAGGGGGTCGAGATAGCAGAGTGCATGAATGGATGATGATGAATGGATGATGGTGGATTGATGAGCGAAGTGACAGCTGTGTGGACAGTGTGAGGAAAGGCGTGAGAGAGGGGGTTTGGTAGTGGGATGGAAGAGTGTGGTGTTCAGTTGAGAGCTGAAATGTTCCAGTCTAATTCAGATGGGAGTGTTTGGACTCTTTGGGGAATCTTCTGTGTACCGTAAATAAACTGTCGGAGAGGCTGAGGTCGCCTGAACCTGGCTTCCTGAGATGGGTAACCTTGTTTAAGGGCCAACGATTGATCCAATACTCTCAACCAGCATTTGTACTGTCCCACCTGTTCTGTCTCTACCAGTGGGTAACCCCCAGGTCTGAGAAGTGAAGCTGAAGTGCCTTAAACCTGCATTCTCTCTAACAGCCAGCAGGGAGCGACTCCTCTGGTTGCTTCTCGCTTGATTTATTACCTCAGTAAACGTTGTAAACATGAGTTTATGGTCTCAATCACTAGTTTCAAGTCTTCTTCAATACAGCATGATGTTCATTTAGTAAATTATGGTCCCATTTAGAGTCAAATAGACCATAAAGCAGGGGATGCTTTAGGGCGGGGCTACCTTGTGATTGACAGGTCGCTACCACGGCGTTGTCCGGTCTGGGAGTTGTTCGTGTTTTCGTCTTACAACTTTAACCCTTTCACAGTGTGTTTTCAGTTTATCAAAGTTAATTGTAAGATGGTGACGGCCAAAATGCGATTCGACTGTTATCAGGCCATCAAATAGGCGTTATCAGTCGCAATAAGCACCATAGATGTGGGTCATTAGGGGTCTACTATGCTTACTACGTTGTAAAACTGAATGAAACATTACATTTTGAACACAAACAAAAAGGCTTCTTTAGGTTTAAGCCAAAAAAAAAAGTTAAGTTTAGGGAAAAACATTGTGTCTTGGGTTAATACAATAAAGTCGCTACCACGGCGTGGTCCGGCCTGGGAGTTGTTTGTGTTTTCGTCTTCGAACTTTAACCCTTTCACAGTGTGTTTTCAGTTCATTAAAGTTAATTATAACATTTTTGGTCACCTAAAAATGTCTTATTCGGCGTTCGGTTGTACTTAGCTCCACCCTCTCTTGTCACTTCTAGTTGCAAAAAAAAAAACAACATGACGATTGCCAAAAGGCCGAACTCGAGGCTTCAAAACTGTAGTCCACCAACCAATGGGTGACGTCACGGTGACTACGTCCACTTCTTATATAGTCTATGGTCTTTGCACTTTAAAATGATGATTGAGGTTCATCCTGTAGCCTTGGCCATCATTCCTATCAATGTCTTGTTTGATTATAGCTTCACAGACAAAACCACTCACTTCGATTTAGGCAACAAAAGCACTTAGTTAGGTTGAGGAAAAACATCATGGTTTGCTCTAAAATAGGTACGTAAACAAAGTAAAATACATTCGGAAACAACGTAACATCAGTCGGAAAACGTGACAAACGTCACTAACGTAACTTACAAAACAAAACACTGGTCTGGAACAGCGGTCTCCTGTTTGTTGGGACCCGTCCACCTCGTCTCCTACCTGCCATTAGCGGTCGTTCTCCCCTTTTAATTCTACGTCACTAGCTCTGAGCGTACCATATTCACACGGATGCGTAGCTTCATGGCGTGAAAATCAGAATCAGAAATACTTTATTGATCCCCGAGGGGGAATTGGGACGTTACAGTTGCTCCTATATAAAAGCATAAATGTAAGAAATAGAAATAAAGGAGTATGTAACATGTAAATTAATGCTACAATATATGTAGAGAAATATAAATAAATAAGAAAAATAAGAAATTAGAAATATAAGAGTACAAATATGTGCATCAAATACATACAATATATCACCAAAATAGCACGCCTAAAGCTTTTACCTTGCTTGTTATTGTGTCATTCAGTCGCCTTTCCGTGCGACTGTGTTGAATAGTTAGGTAAAGTATTTAATGGAGCGTTTATTATATGTATTTATTAAGTGTAAGATCATTTTTATCTTGTGTTCCAGTCTGAAGTAGGGAGGCCTCTCGGCGTTACAGGACGCACAGGAGGATGACGCAATCTGTCAGAGTTTTCCTCCCCGCAGCGCTCACACACACACACTCTCGCACAATGTGTGTTTGCTTGTGTGAATAACTTGTGTTTGTGTGTGTGCATGCTTGTGTGTGTGTGTGTGTGTGTGTGTGTGTGTCTGTCTGTCTGTGTGTGTGTGTGTGTGGCCCTGCAGCTCTTAGTCAGCCCACATAGTCTCATGGAGCTAAAATGCCTTGGTTTCCTTTTACTTCACGTCAATTTGCA
>CAKALU010011163.1:0-13175 GCA_916700995.1 Hozukius guyotensis | reverse complement strand
GATATTATCTCTGTTCATCTCCTTCAGGTTGTTGATGGCTCTCTGGATGCTTTCTGAACTGCTCTTTGTCCGACCCAGCAGACCTCCTAGGAGCCTCTGGTTGGACTTCAGAGAGAGGCCATGAAGGAAGCGAACAAACAGGTCCAGGTGGCCATTTTTACTCTTCAGGGATTTCTCCATGGCTCCCATCAGGAAGTCATCCAGAAATTGGCCACGACTAGCATTGTTTCCAAAATGCTTCGAGATGTTTTTGAAAAAAGACTTTGGGTCTGACTCTCTGTGCTTGTAGTCTTCTCCCAGGAAGGCCTCCAGTACCTCTGTGTTCCTGTTTGTGTAACAGTGGAACATGTAGACTGCAGCCAGAAACTCCTGAATGCTCAGGTGAACAAAGCAGTAGACCGTTTTCTGGAAGATCACACACTCTCTTTTGAAGATCTCTGTACAAACTCCTGAGTACACCAAGGCCTCTGTGACATCAAGACCACACCGCTCCAGGTCTTCTTGGTAGAACATTATGTCTCCTTTCTCCAGATGTTCAAACGCCAGCCTCCCCAGCTTCAGAAGAACTTCTCTGTCAGCCTCCGTCAGCTTCTGTGGACTCGTCTCATGTCCCTCATCATACTTCTGCTTCTTCCTCTTTGTCTGAACCAACAGGAAGTGTGAGTACATGTCAGTCAGGGTCTTGGGCAGCTCTCCTCTCTGGTCTGTAGTCAACATGTGGTCCAGAACTGAAGCAGTGATCCAGCAGAAGACTGGGATTAGACACATGATGTGGAGGCTCCTGGATGTCTTGATGTGTGAGATGATTCTGTTGGACTGCTCTTCATCACTGACTCTCCTCCTGAAGTACTCCTCCTTCTGGGCGTCAGTGAAGCCTCGTACTTCTGTTACCCTGTCAACACATACAGGAGGGATCTGATTGGCTGCTGCAGGTCGGGAAGTTATCCAGACGAGAGCTGAGGGAAGCAGATTCCCCTGGATGAGGTTTGTCAACAGCACGTTGACTGATGACTTCTGGGTGACATCAGACACAACCTCGTTGTTGTGGAAATCCAGTGAAAGTCTGCTTTCATCCAGGCCGTCAAAGACGAACAGAACTTTACAGACAGCGAGCTTCTCTGCTGTGACCTTCTGTAATGTTGGATGGAAAACATGGAGCAGCATGAGAAGACTGTACTGCTCATCTCTGATCAAGTTCAGCTCCCTGAACGAAAGCAGAACCACCAGACTGACATCTTGGTTTTCCAAGCCCTCTGCCCAGTCCAGAGTGAACTTCTGCACTGAGAAGGTTTTTCCAACGCCAGCGACGCCGTTCGTCAAAACGACTCTGATGTGTCCCCGTTGGTCAGGTAAGGCTTTAAAGATGTCGCGGCACTTGATTGGAGCGTCATGGATGGTCTTCTTCTTGGAAGCTGTCTCAAGCTGCCTCACCTCATGTTGGGTATTAACCTCTTCACTCTGTCCCTCTGTGATGTAGAGCTCAGTGTAGATCCTGTTGAGGAGGGTTCCACTTCCTGTTTCATCAGTTCCTTCAGTCACACATTCACATCTCCTCCTCAGACTGATCTTATGTTCATCTAAAACCTCCTGCAGACCTCTATCTGCTGAAAGAGAGAGACAAGTTTGAGACCAAACACAGAAACTTATTATTTCTAATGCCAATATGAATAATCAATATAAGAACATTTAAAGAAGTAAAAGTTATAAAGTCATCATCCATTCTTGAAGTCAAAACTAACGTCAACTAGGTTTTTACATTTATTTTTAATAGTTTTTCAAGAAGTCGGTCTGCAGGACAAGACGTATGTTTGTAAGTTAGAGAAGGAGTCCGAGCAGGAAAGCTAATGTTGTTCAAAGTCTGTGGCTCCTGTTCAGTTCAATTCAATTCAATTCAATTTATTTTTATATAGCATCAAATCATAACAGAAGTTATCTTAAGACGCTTTTCATATAGAGCAGGTTTAGACCGTACTCTATAATTTCTGCATCTGCATCTATGCAGATGGAAAACAAACATCATTCTGATTGGTTAATGCAAAGACGGAGTGCTATCAGAAAAACAAAACATACAAATATAAATGTATTCCTTCTGGGTTCAGATTTTCTCTCAAAGGAGGACAAAGTACAAGTGATGCAGAGCAGATATGTATGATGGAGAAGATCTTAAACGGTTGTCACAACAATAGTCAGTGTATTAAAACAAACAAGTTTCCAGACATGAAGACACAGGCACATCTACAGTCTTACTTTGTACAGTGCTGGTCTGACTGGCTGTCTGAGGTCCAGGTCTTGTTCTGGATCTGGACATCAGCTCCTCCACAGAAGTATGACTCCTCTTCTTTTCTCTGTGGAGACATTACTTTATTACTAAAATGATTTGTTGATTGTTGGTGAAAAATATCAAGACTTGGCGGACACTGAAGCTCAGATGGTCACAGAGAAGAGTTAAAGTGTTGGTACTGAATTCAGCATTCAGCCTGTAATGAAAATGTTCCTTTATTTTAACTCTCCTGCTTTAATAAACAAGAATTGGCTGCTTTTCCTATCTGACTGTCTCATTAAACATTTAGTGATCTGGCTGAAGTTTGTTTATTAAGGGGAACAACGGACTTTATTTTAACACTGATATTATTCTATTCTAACAAGGAACACCAGTGTTACATGATGTGTGTCTTAGACTGCTGGTCTACCTCACTATTTAGACCACTTCTAACCTCAGTTCAAACCTAACTAACTCAAACTAAACTGCCCAAAGTGACTGTGAATCAGTAAAGGACATAATCTGGCCACTTTTAAATCATTGATATTATTCTGGAGGCTATATAACATGATGGAAAGAAAACTGCAACTTGCTCATGGATGCGCTTATTGCAAGGGCAGGTCGGGAAACCACAAGGTGGCAGCGGCGCATTTCTCTGAGCTACAGTCCACAGGGAGAAAACTGACTCAGAGAGTTTGGCAGTGAAGTAATAAAATATTGGATTAACACTCACCCTGCCTCAGGCTTCAGTTTTCCTTCTTCTGCTCTGTCAACTCAAAATGGAGTCTGAGCTGACTGACTGAACACTGTCAGGGTTCCCTCCCTGTAGTTCCCTCCCTACAGTAAAAACAGTCTCTTACTTTGACTCTGAGGGTCCAGGTTCATTACTGAAGAGCAGAGGACAACCTTTGGACTCGTCACTCTTCATAGACAGACAGCCAGAGACTAGAGACTCTGCTCTGTCCTCCTCTTCCCCCACACAATCACTCATCTTCTGATCTGAAGTCAGTCTGAGAGGTAAAACAGGAACACTGACTGTGAGCTCAGAACATTTAAAGGAAACATGTTAGTTCAAGAGTCACAGGCAAGACTGAGAGAACAGGAAGTAACACACACACACACACACACACACACACATACAGTACAATAAAACCACCCAGCATCCACCTGGTCAGGCTTCAGTTTTTCTTCTTCTGCTCTGTCATCTCAAAATGGAGTCTGAGCTGACTGACTGAACATTTTCAGGGTTCCCTCCCTGTTCTCATGTACACACTCATACACACCAAAAACTGACAAACTAACAATAACTGCACTATACTGTACATTGACTGTCTATCAATACTACTCAGGTGGAATTCATTCTCACTGTGCAATATTTGTTAATAGTCTGCTTATTGTCAATACTGTATATACTGCTCCTATTTTTATATTTCCTTATAGTTAAATTGTTCATATTGTTTCACTTTGTTTTGCTCTTTTTTTAACTGTGTTAGCCGATGCTTCTTGTTTTTTGCAATATCCCCTTTTCTGCTGTACACTGCAAATTTCCCCATTGTGGGACTAAAAAAGGAATATCTTATCTTATCTCTTATCTCATGTACCTGGATCACCTGGATCAGTGTGGCTCCTCCCCTCTCCATTTACAGGAAACCTTTGACCTCAGAGTTTATCTACGAGTGTTTGTGTGTGTTGCTCAACCAAATCAGCTTTTTAACACGGTGTGTTCATGAGAATCTCTTTTGTCTTGAACAGGTTGAATTAAAATGAGTTAAATGTTATCTCATTTTTATGTTTAAATCAATGTGATTCAAAACTAATGTGCTTTTTATGTTTTTTTTGTTCAGACTTATATGACTAAGATTCTTCTCAACATCTGGACGAAAAAAACTATTGTCTGTTGCATAATAAAAAATAATTTAAGCCATTTTCCTGAGTTGCAACCTTTTTTTTCATAATCCAAACATAGATGGTAGCCAGAAATGACACTTCTTCTTGCTCAGTTAGTACAACATGAAGCGGCATGTTGTGGAATATAAATCTTTTAGCAGAACATTTAGTCTTCATCCTCAATGCATCATCATCCATCAGATCAGCTTACAGTAAAAACAGTCTCTTACTTTGACTCTGAGGGTCCAGGTTCATTACTGAAGAGTAGAGGAAGACCTTTGGACTCGTCACTCTTCATAGACAGACGGCCAGAGACTAGAGACTCTGCTCTGTCCTCCTCTTCCTCCACACAATCACTCATCTTCTGATCTAAAGTCAGTCTGAGATGTAAAACAGGAACACTGACTGTGAGCTCAGAACATTCAAAGGAAACTAGTTCAAGAGTCACAGGCAAGACTGAGAGAACAGGAGGTAACACACAGTATACAGTATAATAAAACCATCCAGCATCCACCTGATCAGTTCTCTTTAAATCTCTGCTTGTTTTCTTGGCTTACAGCAGGTTTAAAGAGTATTATTCAGCCAGTCACGACTTTGTGTTCACAGATGAATCAAACTGTTGAGTTCATTCTAACATTTCTCTCCTCTACAGTCCACAGGGAGGAAACTGACTCAGAAAGTTTAACAGTAAAGTAATAAAATGTTGGATTAACACTCACCCTGCTTCAGTCTTTAGTTTTCCTCCTCCTGCTCCGTTGACTCTTAATGGAGTCATTGAACACTTTAAGAGTCAGGCTTCCCTTCCTGTTCATGTACCTGGATCACCTGGTCAGTGTTGCTCCTCCCCTCTCCATTTACAGGAAGTGTGTGTGTGTGTGTGTGTGTGTGTGTGTGTGTGTGTGTTTGTGTGTGTGTGTGTGTGTATGTATGTGTGTGTGTGTTTGTGTGTGAGTGAGAGAGAGAGAGAGAGACCTTTAAACTTTTAAATCAGAGAGGCAGAGACTGATCAGACAGACAGTAACTGTATAGGCTTAAATATCATTTAAACTTGTACCGTTAAAAAGAGCTTAAGAGCAATGCACCAAACAAAGAAATAATTGAAGAAGTTGAAGAAGTTGAATATACCTTAGAAGAACAATACTCGATACCTCGGTACCTCGGTGCCTCCATAATGTGGGTACGCATGGGTCAAAGTTTCCGTACCGGTGCGCACATTCTCCCGTCACGTTTGTTTTTATAGATCACAACTGTTGCGTGGGAAGTGGAGTACGCCACTAACTGTTGTGCCACTAACTGTTGTGTGGGAAGTGTGTACTCCACTTCCCACACAACAGTTGTGATCTATAAAAAAAAACTTGACGGGAGAATGTGCGCACCGGTACGGAAACTTTGACCCGTGCGTACGCACATTATGGAGGCACCGAGGTACCGAGTCAGGGGAAACTGGCGACACAGACGGTGAGGTGGTGAATTAAAGCCAGACTGTAGACATTAAATGTGAGAGTCATCATTTTACGTATAATGATGACTCTCACACATTTAATTTCTCTTCACACTTATAGATCCACTTTATCATAAACATTTAAACCAGCAGTGTTATTTGTGCTAGTGAGCCATAACTATTCCACAAGCACCTTACAAATGTAAAAGATATCAGCCAACTGAAATAAATCTCAAAATCAAATTCTGCTCAATATCTCATCAGCGCTGTCTCACCATCACGTCCCTCCCCCCACCGCCCCCTCCCCACCACCGGAGCGCAGAGGAGAGGGCCGGACTACCGACACTCGTATTCATCTGTGGAGCAGATGAATCATCATCATTGGGTTGTAGAAATCCAAGATAATATAAAATAGCATTAAAGAATGTCAGAACAGAGCACCAATAGTTTTAATATTATCTTATAATACTATGTATGCACTATGGCGCACAGAGCGCTCTGGAGACACCACTGTGCACCACACACACTGCCTTCTCCACGCAGCTTCACCACCTGCACATGTGGATTGTGTAAATTATGGAAAAAAAGCCAGTGACAGCTCTCACACAATCGTTACGCTCTATATCCTCTTTATGAGGTCCAATGCAGGCCAAGTTCACCATAACCAGTTAAATGAATAAATTAAATGAATAAATTGTGTTCACATATCAAACTTCCATTTACAAATGATATCCAGGGTGGGGGATACCATTAATTGAAACGATCAATTTGGCAAGTTGTGGAGCAATTATTTTGATTGCTGGAAAACCAATAAATACTGTGGTGATACTCGTGCGTAATGTTGCAAGATGGATGCGCTGGCACTGCTGGAAGACTACGTGAATGGGAGAATTAGGAGGGAACGAGTGTTCGGGGACCATGACGATTTGCTGGCCCATGATGATGACTGGCTAATAAGCCGGTTTAGATTCCCTAGAGCAATGCTCTTGGATCTATGTCCAGCATTACTGCGACCGACCAGACGGAACCGCGCCAACCCGGTTAACATCCAAGTACTGACCACTCTGGGGTTTCTGGCAACTGGAAGTTACCAGTGGGAATTAGCTGACAGGTATGATATTTGATATGATTATCAATATATAATGTTTACCTTTCTGCCTAAAGCCCCTTTTGGTAATAATACAGTTCTGTTAATTCATATCCTTAGGTCTGGGATATCACAGCCATCCCAGAGTGCCATAATTCCTGCCGTCTTGGGTGGCATTATTAATTTGACTTCTCGATACATCAAGTTTCCTTACACTGTGGGAGAACAGGCCAATATTAAAAGGCAATTTGCAGCAATGTCCGGTTTCCCAAATGTAATCGGTACAATTGACTGCACTCATATTGCTATAAGGGCACCATATGATAACGATTATGTGTACGTTAATCGGAAGCATGCATATTTAATTAATGTCCAAGTGATATGTGACTCCAACATGGTCCAAACAACTGTGGTAGCACGATGGCCTGGCTCAACCCATGACTCATTCATCCTGACGCATAGCAGTGTAGGGAACAGACTACAGGCAGGCGCTGTGCGTGATGGCTGGCTCATTGGTAAGTTAATAAACAGTCTTGTAGAAATTCTAAATATTCAAGCCTGATGTATAATTCCTCTCTGTTATAACCTGCAGGTGACAGTGGCTACCCCCTCAGGCGCTGGCTCCTCACCCCATTCCCCAACCCGCAGAGCGCAGAGGAGGTGCGCTACAACGATGTCCACACTCGTGCGCGTTCAGTTGTGGAGCGAGCCATTGGACTCCTCAAATGCCGATGGCAGTGTTTAGATGCCTCAGGTGGCAGACTTTTGTACCATCCCAAAAAAGTCTGCGAGATTATCAGGGTTGTGCTGTGTTACACAATATGGCACAGAGAGTTGTCCTCCTCCCTCCCCCCCGGCCTCCCACCTCCCCAGCATGAGGACCCTGACCCACAGCCCCCTCCACGACAAGAGGGATTTCAACAGGGAGTAAGGACCCGTGAGGATGTCATGCGGCGTTTGTAGGAAGGACAACAAGTAAGGTTCACTTTTCAACAAGCTGTTTTAATGAGGATGCAATATCAGAAAGTAAGACTCTCATTTCTTTTAGCTCGTCAGCAATTACATTGATCGCGCTGACTGTGTCCCTCTGTGTTTGCAGGACAGCATCTGTCAGGACGCGGCCACTTCCAGGCGGGCCATGTGCGCGGGACGCACTGGTGCTGGTGACAGCTGGACGCTCGGCGGCTGCAGCCCCCTCGCCGAGAACCTCCTCACCGGGAAACCTCCTCCTCACCATCCGCTCCCGACTCTGAGAGGACTAAAACACACCACACATTAGCCCACTGTGGTTTTTCATATGTTTAAATTGTCTTCAAAACATTTTAATAAAAGATTTAACCGTGTTTTACCTGGTTCATCTGTGGTCTCAGTCATGTCTGTGTCTCCCTCCTTCTCCGACACAATGCCCCACACACTTGCTTCCCTAAGTATGGAGACCATTCGGGCTTCCAGCAGCGTGAGTTCAGGTGTGGCCTCGCCCCCCCACCAGTAGCAGACACGCTCTGACGGTTGGTCACGATGTTCTTCTTCGCCTCCATCTTCAGATCGGACCACTTCTTTTTAACCTCAGGGACTGTCCTATCTGTTGTGCTCACGGAGTTCACCGCAGCAGTAACATGTTGCCACTCAATTCATTTTTTTTTTATTTGTTACACCACTGCTGTGGCTACTAAACAATACATTCTTCCTAACCTCCACCTCACCCACAAGCACCTCGATCTCGGTGTCAGAGAAGTTTCTCTTTTTGCTCTTTCTCTCAGTAGTTGCTGTGATTCACCATAAAGATCCACTGATCAGCAGGTTCATTTATATGCAGAAACATTCATGAGGTGCTTTGCATCGACCATTTATGGTTGAATGTGGGCGTGTATAGGGCGGGATCTGAGGCGGATTCACGTGCGCACATTTCCAGGTGGACTGTGATTAATAAAGGGAACATTGCCTGCAGGTGTGCATAGCACAGTTTTATAAGTCTGATTTTTTTTGGCGCACGCCATTTTCGGCTTTTGTGCGCACGTACATTTTTAGTATGGATCTTACACACTGTTTTATAAATGAGACCCCTGGGGTAAATCACCACCTTTATAAATCACAGTCCACCTGGAAATGTGCGCACGTGGATCCGCCTCATATTCCGCCCTCTACACGCCCACATTCAACCATAAATAGTCGATGCAAAGCACCTCATGAATGTTTCTGCATGTGAATGAGCCTGTTGATCAGTGGATCTTTACGGTGAATCACGGCGACTACCGAGAGGGAGACAGAGAAAAGGAGTTTTTCTGACACAGAGATGGAGGAGCTTGTAGGTGAGGAGGTCTCTGAACACTCGTTCCCTCCTGATTCTGTCATTCACATCATGTAGTCCTCAGTGCCGGTATATCCACCAGTACCATGCAGCATGTTACGAGTGTCAACACTGTGTTTATATGTTTATAGCAATCACACCGATCGATTCACTTAAAATGATAAAGACAATCAGTAAAACCCCCCACCTGGATATCATCTGAAAAAGGAAGTTTGACAGGTGAACACTATTTATCTATTCATTTAAGTTTTTATGGCGAACTTGTCCTGCATTATGATTAGGACTGATAATGATAATGAGGATATGGAGAGTACCGATTGTGTGAGAGCTGTCACTGGCTTTATTTCCACGCTTTGCTAATTTACGGGTGGAGGCAACTGGTGAAGATGTGCCGGGTGGAGGTGACTGGTGAAGCAGAGTGTGTGGCGCACCGCGGTGGTGCATTGGAGACAGTCTGATAGTTGCATCGGATAGCTGTTTTCATTTTGTCCATGTATACTGTATCTGTCCCTATCTAATAAACCATAAATAAATTAATAAGTCATGTCATGTTCACTGCAGCGATTTTACACAACAACTTTATGAAAACTAATATCGTACTTGGTGATATCTGCACCATTTAGAATATGTTATTAAAACTATTGGCGCTCAGTTTTGCCATTCTTTAATGCTATTTGATATAATCTTGGATTTCTACAACTGATGATGATGATTTCATCAGCTGCTCCACAGCTGACTGCGAGTGTCTGTAGTCCGGTCCTCTCCTCTGAGCTCCGGAGTTGGGGGGGACGTGATGGTGAGACAGCGCTGATGAGATATTGAGCGGAATTTGATTTGAGATTTGAGTTGATCTTTTACATTTGTAAGGTGCTTATGGAATAGTTATGGCTCACTAGCACAAATAACACTGCTGTTTTAAATGGTTATGATAAAGTGGATCTATAAGTATGAAGTGAAGTTAAATGCAACGGTTATAAATGAGACCTCAGGTGATGTTTTGGCAATGCTTATTAAATGTACTGCTGTAATAAACAGCATTGAGATCTGTGGTGTTGTGGGCCAGCAGGTGAGAGAAGCTTCTAGGCTCTCTCTCAAACACCTGGACTATACAGGAGTTAGGAGGTAGCAGAGTGGGGGGATTATTATTATTCTACTTTATTTAGGGAGTAGAGATTTTACTTTACAACCTATATCACTAGAGAGCGGTAATGTAACATTTTGGATGCCAACCGCCATCAAAACCAATGAAGAAGAAGAAGAAGAGGGAAACTTGTCATGCGAGATTTGAGTGCAACGCGAGATTTCTTTGGTTTCCAAGGAGACGACGCAGGGTGTCTGTGCAGGGAGGAGGTGGTTCTCCTCTGGTGATGTTTGTGTTGAGCACTTTAACCCACGGAGCATCTAACGGGATGGACCTACCGGAGGCGATCAGAAAACGGTTAGAAGACTTCTCCCGGAACGTGTTATTTGACCGGAGTCGGACTCAACCCTTCACTAGAGAGAAGGACCCGTTCCTGTCTCCCGGTAAACTCCGACAGCAGCTAACGATGCTAACGCTAACGCTAACTACCGACAGGATGGCTTGGATCGGACTCTATCTGGTTGTAACATAACTGTCCAGTAGCTGTTGCTTAAAGCAGCTTGTTGATCAGACCCATGTTGGTTCTGTTGTAACATCACTGTCCAGTAGCTGTTGCTTAAAGCAGCTTGTTGATCAGACCCATGTGTGTTGTGTTGTTGTGTCCTCAGAGCAGCGGGTTCTGTCTAGTCTCCACCTCCAGATGTCTCTCTACTTCAACATGTGCTTCTTCCCCTTGTGGTGGATCAGTGAAACTGTAATGCTGCATCTCAAGGTAAGACAATCAAAGAGGATACAGGGAGGAAACAGTTTATTTCTCAAACAAAATTATAAAGAGATTTGTCCCTCAACAGACATTTCACATTGTCAGACTACATGAGCATTGTTGCTCATCCTCAGTTCAAGTCAAAGTTCACTGTGCTCCTCAAACAGAGGGGGAATCACCACTTCTGTTGGAACAACTAAAACAAGCAGTTTAATCTTTTGAAATATGTATGACCTTAAAAACGTAGTACTAGACAGGAGTATCAGTTACCAGACAAATATATATATATTAAAGTAAGCAGCAAATAGAGCAAATGATCCTGAGAGTCTCATACCTCATGTGATAAATGATTGTCAGTGACAGTTGGTCAGGTATTTATTGTTACAGGCATTAATCTTAACTGTCAGGATTAGACCTGGAAAAGACTCAGACTATTTCATGTCATAAAATCCCATTTAAATGAATCGCTAATTTAAATTCAGTTAAAGCAGCAGTGGGTGCAAATGGAGCAAATATGATTTAAAAAAGTTTTTTTTATAAAATGGTGACAGTAGTGCCTGTCAGGATATAGTGAGACAGGTAATCTGAAAAAAATCATGTTCCTCTGTGTCCTCTGGTGTCCTCCGGTGCTCCTAACGGCATCTGCAGGATTTCACAGACCAGAGGAAAACAAGCAGTAAGAGCTGATCTGAGGTCTGCTGTCCATCTGCTGTCTATGAGAGCCGGCTGTCAATCACTCGCGAACTCCGACCAAACGGTTAAACTAGGCAGCGCTGATCAAATATGAATCAATATTCTGTTACGTTAATGCCTATTTCTCTCCTCACATGTTCTCAGAATCATCTTGTAGTGCACGGTTTAGCTGTAAAATGAGAAAGTTTGTGACCCGGCAGCCATGTTGAGACCAGTTGAGGAAATACCAAGCACCGCCCACCAGCCGGAGCACAGCCAATAGGAACACTCTCTCTCTGAAATGACCTGTGATTGGTCAAAGTCTCCCGTCACGGGCTGAAAGCAGAGCCATGAGGAGGAGCAGAAGTCTAGTTTTCTCTCAGAACACTTGAATTACAATATGCTGAAAGGTTATTATGGGATTTTTACCCAGTGATGCCAAAAAATTGTTGCCTACTGAAGCTTTAACTGCATTGTTGTAATTGTCATTTCTACCAGTATCCTGCCTTGCCAGACTACTACAAGTTCATCCTCGTCACTGTTCTCATCCTGATGACTCTGATCGAGGCAATCAGACTCTTTCTAGGTTATGCTGGGAACCTGCAGGAAAAGGTGGTGCATCACTCACACAAACATAACGTTGAAGTGAAACGGGTCAACAAAACATTCACAAAAAGCACAATGCAGAGATTGTAATTCATGTAAATGTGTGTTTATGGAAGGTCCCGGAGTTGGCTGGATTTTGGCTGCTGAGCATCCTGCTGCAGTTTCCTCTAATCCTGTTTCAGCTCTTCAACGAAGCCATCCTCATACAACCCCTGGAGAGGGGTGTTCACATAGTTCTCGCCATATTCATACTCACACAGGTACGATAACATTCCTTTTTAACCCCCTGAGACCCACAATAGACCCGTTTTAGTCTTCTTTAGGGGATACAGGGGGTATTTAGGGGGAGATAGCAGGTCAACAGTAGATGTCACATGGAAGTGGTGTACATCATCTGTAAGCTAGGAAGCTGAAGATTAATTTGAGAGGCAGCTCAGCACTGTGTGTCAAGTTGTTCTAGACATAAATCAGAAATAAACATGAATTAATTAATTAATTAATTAATCATTTAAAATTAATTGTGAAAGTGTATAAGGGTTTAGAACATTATGATAGCAGTATCTGATGGTCATCCCCATGCTCTATTATGTCTCATAAGTTGTTGCAGCAGCTTTTAGGTTGATACCATTTGTTACACAGATTTGGTGCTAAATTTAACCATTTTTTACCACTAGAGAATTGATAAAAATGATAAATAATCCCTCCATAATACCACATTAAGACACCAAGACCTTGAGGAACACCATAGAAAAAGACATGCTGTGATTTGGGATCAAAAACTTTTGACATTTGGTGATTTCTGCAAGAATTGCATTTTTCTTTGATTGGATGGCGAGCACTTGTGTTGTGTAAACTGCTCAGAAACCCCCTCATTGTCAATCTAGCTAGGAAAGCCCTCCATCCTCTGAATGCTCTAGGTCTCTAGTTTGATCCATCCATCCTCTGAATGCTCTAGGTCTCTAGTTTGATCCATCCATCCTCTGAATGCTCTAGGTCTCTAGTTTGATCCATCCATCCTCTGAATGCTCTAGGTCTCTAGTTTGATCCATCCATCCTCTGAATGCTCTAGG
>CAKALU010011144.1:9092-34628 GCA_916700995.1 Hozukius guyotensis | reverse complement strand
GAGGCTCACCGTCACGCTCTTCTTCCCGAGCGCCATCGAGAAGCTGTTTGAGAGCCGCGTCAGCATCCGCAGGATTCAGGTACGGCGCTTTAATATGTCGATTTAGTTTTGGGAGTCACTCCCCGTACCTCAACGGCTGCACAGCACCTACAAGCCTTCTAAAAAACCCAGGGGGGGACCTGAAAATGAATGTAAAATGTTGTTAATATTAAATATAAAAGATCCTGGCCATTCAGCAAAAAACATGGATGCTGCGCAGTATTTAGTCATTATATGGACTGACTTTCTCTCAGCACCCTCCCACTCTGACTGACTTCCAGCGTCCCTGGCTCCGGGGTTCTGATCCCAGGAGGCCCGCCCCGACTCCCCACCGTATCAGCAAACTTTCTGTTGCTGCCGTTACACAGGTTAGACCCAGCACTCCACCAGCACGGAGGAGTCCCCCTGGAGCCACCGCACGCTGTCCTCCCAGCGAAGCAGTCCCCCGTCGGCGGGTAGGACGAAGCGAAAACACGAGTCGCTCCCTCGTCTCTGCCACCTCAGACCCAAGTTTATAAATAAACAAATCAAAATGGACCACACTGCCCCGGTTATTGACTCCGTAAACACACAGATGGCCAACGTAAACTATAGACCAATGCCACACGTCAGTATTATTTTGTCTAGCTCTCAGAGTTTCAGCAGTTTGGATGAATTTTGCGTATTCTCTCCTGCTGTTAGTTGTCTCCCTTCTAAATAATAATAATTTTCCCCATTTGATAGGGTCTTAGACGACTTTCACTTGATATACTCGTCTCAGTTCTTGCCTGGTCTTTATGAAAGCAGATAAAAGGCTGCAGTGTCCAGTTCTTTAGCTGGTATCACAGTTCAGGCTGCTAATCTCTTATCACGTAATCCCAGCGCTGCTGCTCTCCATGGCAACAGTTTGCAGGGCCAGCCCTGTAAAGCCACTTTCTTTCTACTACTTTTTTCTTTTTCTCATAAAGATATGGTTAGCTTGAACTGTCACATGAAACATTACCTAATGATTTACCCAACCACTCGTCTTAAAACCGTACCTTGACGTATGCATGGTACATAGATTTAACTGATATATGACTGCTGAGTTTTTGTATAACCCTTAGAACTTGGCACTAACTCTATTCTGTTTTTGTTTTTTTTATGGTCCAGGAGTTCTTGATGCTGGACGAGATGACAAAGAGCACCGCTGCACTGTCACAGGATGAGAAGAAGGACGCCTCAGTGGAGATCCGGGACTTGGTCTGCTACTGGGACAAGGTCAGATACCTTGTGCTCACTGGTGTACACATTAGGAATTCCCTGAGCCGATTCACTAGATTAAGCAAATCCAGAAAATTTTCTTTAACCTTTTACTACCCACAGACTGCTGGTACGATGGAAAATGACATAAAAATCCACATATAATGTATGTTTGGATATATAGACTTGTCTAAACCTGGCATACAAATACCATATTGGTCCGAATATTAGATGACCCTGATAAAACATAAAAGTAATACTTCTTTAAAACATCATTTAAATCCCACATTTGTGTAGCTCATCTTTCAAGTCACACACATATTATCAAGCCAAAACAGCACACCACACACTAACAGATTCATTCATCAACAACAACAAGAGTCCCATAAACAAACATGGCGGACGGCGGGCAGGAAGCAATGTTAGTTTTTTGCACTACTTAGTACTGAAAATTCACAAAGAAAAAAAAAAAGAAAACATGGATGAAGTCATCGAGACACGTTAAATAAACACTCGTGTTGTTGCCTCAAATCAACAAGTTGGTCCTCCATCTCTGAGCTCCATCTTACTACTGCTTTATGCTTCACGTTTTGCATTAGTCGCAGCCGCCATGACGCCGGTGGTTGTCCTTTCCTTCTTCAGTCAGCTTGGTTCTCAACTGGCTGTCGTTCTCTCCAACGTGCGTCATCGGCTGTCCTCGGGGTTCCCCACACACAACAGGATATCCCATCGTAGATATTGAACATGTTTAATATTTACGATTTGAAATCGGTGCGGCCAGGATGGACTACTGAGCTGATCATCGGGGGATGTAAAAAACACTCTTAACATGCCTCACAGCACAGGATCATATCTGGAAAGATCATCTTTGGAACCATCAAAAAATCGGGGCTTTGCTGATGATTGTCGGGAGGGAGGAGTCGGGCCCAAAATTGGGTTGATTCTCTTGTAGTGTGTACCCAGCATTAGCAGTCGTAACTAGGCGCACGCAGGAGGCCTGTCAAAGCTTTCAGTGGTGTGTATGGAACCTACAAGTCCGACAGCAGATATCCTCAAAGTTTAGCGGGGAGTGTCGTCATTTTTCGCTTTTCCGAAGCCAAAAACTTGAGAGGAGAGATGTCAGATATGACGGCGTCGTTGCAGAAGCGTAGCACCCACCCTCCAGTTCCCCCTCAGACTAAAACCGTTAGCTCTGTCAGCACTTACACTGTTGTTTGCACTTTTAGCGCCGTTACCTACAAGCCGCCGGCTCACCGTAGCCACGTTGAGAGGCAATAAAAAATGCTCCCAATCCCATATTTAGCACCTTTTAATACTAACTGGCTTTTTAACCTTTTCAATCTTTGAAATGAGTGCAATGGAAAGTTGTCTCACCTGTTCTACTACTGTGAACCATCCCATGATAATATGTACTCCAGTCAGCGGCCCAACCCTGCTGATTAACTCTTAAGAACAGACAGGAATAAACTCGCTGCCCCAGCAACAATAAAGCACCAAACAATAACGCAATCAGATATTATTCCTATTCAAAAAGAATATATGTGACGTTTTCAAGTACTTGAATAGAACCCCTGCATTTTAATTCAAAACTGTTGTTTTTCTGTTCGGGCCAATACATAGTTTACAAGTATTCAATTCAATTTATTTTTATATAGCATCAAATCATAACAGAAGTTATCTGGAGACGCTTTATATATAGAGCAGGTCTTAGACCGTACTCTATAGTTTAGAGACCCAACAAGAGATCCCACCAAGAGCATTGCACCGGAGCGCACTGTGGCCAGGAAAAACTCCCCCGTTTAGCGGGTAGAAACCTAGAGTAGAACCGGGCTCTGGTTGTGTGGCTCATTCTCCAGGCTGCCACTTTGTCGCTTAGCCTTGGTAGTCCCTCGTACAGACGGAATTAATTAATGTACAACCTTTTAAAATGTGAGGGGCAGGTGATAAAGGGTTAATTGGTATCTTGTATGTTTAAATATGTTTTGTACCCCTGCAGAATCTGGATGCTCCAACTCTGCAGAACCTCTCCCTCACCCTGAACTCCAATCAGCTGTTGGCTGTGATCGGACCCGTGGGAGCTGGAAAGGTCAGATATCTACTCGTCATTTCAGAGTCAGAAGGCAGCTAGATGTAGTAGAATAAGAAAACAGCTTAGGTAGAAGTGTTCAGGTAGTTTGTGTACATCATCAGTCAGCTCTTTCTTTCTTTGTTCTTTGTTCCTTCCAGTCATCCCTGCTGAGCACCATCCTGGGAGAGCTGCCTAACGAAAAGGGGGTGCTGAAGGTCAAAGGTCAGCTGACCTACGCCGCCCAGCAGCCCTGGGTGTTCCCCGGAACCATCCGCAGTAACATCCTGTTTGGGAAGGAGCTCAACCCCCAGAAGTACGAGAGAGTCCTCCGAGCCTGCGCTCTGAAGAGGGTGAGTTTAATTATTGCTTTAGATTACGTGTATGTGCAGGACACCCAGTACATGTTACAGTTTAGATAAAGGATTGACTCATTACATGCTAAAACAATATACTGTGTACACTCAGAGAACGGGCTCACAGAACAAGTTCACCTCACTCAGGCTCTCTTTGATGCAAATGACTTCACTAATCCTGGATCTGTGGTCTCACACAGCTAGTTACCAACAAGTTGTTGACATAAACAAAGAACCACTGTGTTGAGATAATCCACTTCACCACCCAGACACACACACACACACACACACACAAGCAATGACAGTAATCAAGTAAGTCCGTAATCTTGGTGTTGTACAATTTTTTGGCTGTCCATTCGTCCATATTGTTCAGTTTGCTTTGATAGCTTGTATGGACAGGATATACATATGGGCGATGGTTGATACAGGTTCACATTTTTTTCAAGTCTTATGTTTCAATAAATAATACCTAAAGATATTTTTTAACGTTGACTCTTTAAACTTTAAATTGCTTATACTGTAAATCCATGCATGCTTATGTTATCAGGGGCTTTCAGATGATGCATGGATATTGTCACAGCGGAGGCTATGACTCATAGATATTCTAGCCGATATAAGTCGAGGATATGAGTCGGTAAATGTGAGATTTCTCCAACCAGCTGCTGGTCTGCTGGACCAAAGAGACCAGCAGCAAGCGGTGCACATCTAAAAGACAAAACCGATGCCACAATAGCTCTAAAAACAAGCTGACTAGGTGCTGTTCATTCATTCCTCAGCTACTGACGGCAGTCACCTGTCAAAATGATCCTCAGGCAGCAGTATTATCTTTCTGCCTGCAGGCTAACTGTATTTGAGTAGCAGTGTAATAAAGGCTGAGAGGCTGAGTTGAAGACTGTTGTGGATGGTTACAAATGTTCTCATGCTTCGTGGCTTAATGTTAGCATGGTCCCTTTTGTTGTTGCTAGTTTTTATTCCTCCACGTAGGGACAACTGGATTTATTCAAGTTCCTCACCAAAAACTACAATTTTAAAATTCTATAAGATTACATTTGAGAACAACATGATAACGTTAGAATTTCGCCAAATGCCTGAGCCTAGAACCTGAACGCATCGTAATGTAAATCAATGGCACCTCCCTTGTTAAAGTCGGCAGGACGAGAGCTAGTTAACGTTAGCGGTTGGCAGCCAGTAAGCAGCACAGTTGTGCACAGAGCTAATAGCGAACGTTAACTGGCTGTCATCCCACTGATGGGTCGTGTCTAGAAGATAAGCCGCAAATTGCGAAAACTTTTTAAAACTCTTGAGAGACTCGCTGCCCGACGACCTATCTTTACCTTAACCATTGGAGGTCAATGCCTAACCTTAACCATTGGAGGCCAATGCCTAACCTCAACCATTCAAGGCCAATGCCTAACCTCAACCATTCAAGGCCAATGCCTAACCTCAACCATTCAATGCCAATGCCTAACCTCAACCATTCAAGGCCAACGCTTAACCTCAACCATTTAAGGCCAATGCCTAACCTCAACCATTCAAGGCCAATGCCTAACCTCAACCATTTGAGGCCAATGCCTAACCTTAACCATTTGAGGCCAATGCCTAACCTTAACCATTCGAGGCCAATGCCTAACCTCAACCATTCAAGGTCAATACCTAACCTTAACCATTGGAGGCCAATGCCTAACCTTAAGCATTCAAGGTCAATGCCTAACCTCAGCCATTCGAGGCCAATGCCTAACCTCAACCATTTGAGGCCAATGCCTAACCTCAACCATTTGAGGCCAATGCCTAACCTTAACCATTTGAGGCCAATGCCTAACCTCAACTATTCAAGGTCAATACCTAACCTTAACCATTTGAGGTCAATGCCTAACTCTAACCATCTCACGAGAGCTTCGCAATTTGCGTGTTACCTTCCAGACATGACCCTGACGATTTCAACTCATATTTGTTGTCCACAATGTTGCATTATCAGGGCAAAAATAGGGTGCATCCCCTGGACGAGTCAACAGTGAGTTTACTGCATCCCAAATGTATTTTTTTATCGTCCCCGGAACGCCGCTTCAAGCCCTTACGGTACCTCCGGTACTATAGAAAAACGAGTGTCGGGTTGTCCGTACGTACTTGAGACGAACTGATTAGATTTTGGTGGTCAAAGGTCACTGTGACCTCACGTCCGTCCCATTCTCACGAATGTGATATCTCAGGAACGCCTGGAGGGGTTGGCACAAACATCCAATTGGACTCAAGGATAAATTTATTAGATTTTTTTGGTCAAAGATCACTGTGACCTCACAAAAAACACGCTTATGGCCATAACTCAAGAATACATATGCAAATTATGGCAATTTCACACAAATATATAACAGGTTAGAATGATGAAGTGATGCCATTTTGGACCAAAATGGATGGTAAACTGCACCTTGACCGGTAATTCTAGTTTAAGCCACGCACGTCAGTTTGACCTCAATCTGTCCATTGCTTTGTTTGGTCTGTGGAGAACTACACCGATCTGGGCGTTACTGGGTGTTATGTAACCGCACGTCTTAAAATATGACCGAGGGTGCCGCCCTCTGCTCTCAGCTGTCTGACTGGTATTAACACCAGAGGGTGAGCTATGATTGCACTTAACTGTCAGTATTATCTCACCAAGCTGTATCCAGTAAATGAGTTACCTGTGAGTCCTGTGACTGTCCACATAGAATTGGACATAATGAACCTAAATTATCTAAATAAAAGCTCAGCTCTGACGCAGACACACACACATCATTGTCTTTGATCGGCCCTTTCATGATAGTATTGTCTGACACACACACACTTCCTCTCATTTAATCTGTGACTTATCTATAAGTCACAGATTCTTTTTTTATATAACGATGTCTGACAGCAATATGCTGACTCACTGAGTGTGTTAAGTAACTCTGCTATAGTCGGCTTGTCTAAGTGTTTAGTTTGACACAAAAAATTGAGTTTCCTTCAGCGCCCGAAGGGATGAAGTGAGAGTGTGAGGTCTGAACATGCAGGAAAAGTAGATTGATTGAACGGGAGAAACACGTTTTCTTTGCCGTGTAAGCTTTACATAAGAAAAGACAAACAGAATTTGACACACATCTGTCATGTTTAGTATAATTTGGACATATATAGGGCTGTAACTATTACTTATTTTCATTATTGATTCATCTGCCGATTGTTCAATTAATTATAGGTTTAATGGATTAATCGTATTGTTCATAAAATGTCAAATTGGGAAAGATTTCCATCACAATTTGCAGTCAACAAAATCAACATTTTCTTGATTTATTTTAGCAACAGTCAGAAATCCAAAGATATTTAGTTTAGAAAGATTAGAAAATGTGCACTTTTAGGAAACTGGCACCTCCAAATGTTTGCTTTAAAAATGACTCAAGCGATAAATGGTTTAGTACAATAGTGGTAGATTATTATTTTTCTGTCAATTAAAGAATTGACTAATTGTTTGAGCTCTGGACTTAAACGTGACTTGTTCTTGTCGTGGTCCCTGTGGGACCTTTATTTTGGAAAAAATATGTACGGTAGTCAACGGCGGGAGACAAATCCTTTTTTGACCTCGTTTGAATTGCGCCATGAATCACACATTTGACGTTTGTCGATTTAAAACATCATTTTGCAAGTCAAGCTACAACCTAAAAATCGCAAGTTGCGTTAAAGAAATTGGTGGCGTTTAAACATTTTTGCGTTAATGGGTTATTCTACCTTTTAACTGTACAAAGCAGCCTCAGGTTGTATAACACAGGTGTGTCTGTTCCTGAGTCAGGCGACACTTGCTCTGGTATCCAAGTAAAGCCTCTTGATTGTGTCATTTCAAGTGTTGTAACATTTGTACTGGTGGCCTAAAGGTTTGGGGTTGCTGACCATGTGGTTGGGTTAATGCTCCCTGTCACCTCTCTGTTGTCCACTTTAAAACAAATGTGTAGAAAAGAAACATCACTGTGTTGTTGATCCTGTCCCCTGTGAGAAGTGAAAGCGTCACATTTTGCATACCTTTTTGAAGATATACTACAACCTCAGTGCGTCTGTTTTGGTGTTTGCGAGTTCCAGATTAATTCTGACTGTTTTGTGCAGGACATGGAGCTGCTCCCAGACGGAGACCTGACACTGATCGGGGACAGAGGAGCCACACTCAGCGGGGGACAGAAAGCTCGAGTCAACCTGGCGAGGTATTAGTGTATATGATGATTAGATGAATTGTCACTCCTACAAAAACAGTGCAGAGTTGACCCATAATAACTTTCATATTTTTTTGTATCAAGATAACTCAGATAATACTACTTAAGGGTTTATATGAAAAAATAATCAAGACATTAAACATGTTTACGTATTTATTAGGGCTGTCAAAGTTAAAGGAGGTTAAATGAATTGGTTAAAGAAATTAGTGGCGTTAAAACAAATTTGCATTAAGGCGTTATTATTATCGCTAGTTTTAATTCCACACATTCTTCTTCGTCAAAAAGACGATATCTCTGATGTAAATCATGATTTTGATCTTCTTTTTATCGCGAGTCCGACAAAGTTATGAGTGCAATGCTAAATCGGTAGACTACACTTATAAGGCAACTTAATGGAGCTTTAACACGACATGGATCAACTCCTTCTAGTGGAAAGTACAGCTGCCTATCGTCATTGTAACAATCTGAGCCTAAGATGACACAGCAAGAGATAATGGAGAGGAGAAAAAAAGAAAATATCGGCCCTATTGACACAAGAGAAAAGACTGTTTCAAAGGCAACTAGCAGAAAACCAACTTTCCACATAGGTGTAGCAGCTAGATGCTAACAAAGTCATGTGTGTCTTCAGGGCGGTGTATCAGGATGCAGACATCTACCTCCTGGATGATCCTCTGAGTGCTGTGGACGCCGAGGTCGGGAGACACCTCTTCGAACAGTGAGTGATTCAAGACTTGCGTAAAGTTCGTCGAGTCTCACATGCACACATTATAGAGCGGCAGGTTAAGGTCTCCAACGCTGTTACACCACAGCACGGGGGGGGTTATTTGATCTACCAAACAGGAAGATACCGGAGAGAGAGCTTCAAAGCTGCAGAGGGAAGCCTGCAGCGTTGGATCTCAACAGGAGAAAGTTCCCGTAAAAAGAGGGGTGGAGGTGTAACTGCATTATTAAATCATGTTTTCTTTCAGTGCTCCATTAGTTAATAGTGTTGTTGTAGGTTTTGGACGTTGCTTTGAAACAAAAATGAGAACAGACAGAGATGAAGGAAAAATGTTTTCAGAACTAAAGCTGAGCAGGAAGAGGTGCGGTGCCGCTGGTGTCAGGCAGACAATAGAGGTTGGTCCCGCTCTTCCTGTTAGACTTTCCGCCTGGATAAAACAGTCCCACTGACAGTAACTATAATAAGGAATAAGCACACGCAGTTACAGTAAATCTACTTTGTTTTCCTATCTAGCTGCTGCTCTGTTAATAAGACGTACAGTATGTGTGTTAGTGCTAAAACCTGACCCGTTCTTCTCTGTATGTCCTTGTATCAGGTGTATCTGTGGCCTTCTGAAGAACAAGCCTCGTATCCTGGTCACCCACCAGCTGCAGTACCTGCAGTCAGCCGACCAGATTGTGGTCCTCAAGGAGGTCGGTTTCTCTACACAGTAAAATAATGTCTGGACATTTGTTTAACTCTCCAACACAATGGGCCTCATGCAAGAACTAGGGATGCACCGATACGACCTTTTCAGTCCCAATAGCGACACCTGGGCTTTGGGTATGGGCCGATAACGAGTACCGATCCGATACCAGTGTTTAATTAATAAGCTGTACGGTAGTTATGATCAGGACTGATGATAGTTAAACAATTTAACTCGGTTAAAGTGGAAAATATATATATTTATTTATTTTTTCCCCAATACTATATTTATTGCTTTTTTGTTCATTTTGAAACAACAGAAAAAAACATTCACAAAGGTCCCCAATAACAACATTCTCGGTACAAAGAAACCATAGCAAATATAATATTAATATAAAATAAGCCATTATAGATACAGGAAAAAACATACATGCACAAAAAATTAAAATCAAATAAAAAGAATATACACAAGTAAAAAAATATATATATATTTTTTAAAAGAATAAAATAAAATATATTTATATATATATACATATAAGCATATACAGTATATACACATACAAAAATATATAATATAATCAATTAAAAATCAGTGTACAATTCAGTCAGAAAATAATATCAATAATTAATTTCATGGCAGTTTTTGAAGGACATTATCAACTTATTTTTTTTTTTTTAAAGTGAGGCACAAGGGGTTAAAATAAATGATGACTTTCTTGACTTTCTCCACAGAATTACATGTGTTTATCTGAATGAATTTAGATTTTAAATATTTAAATATTCCTCCATATCAGAGTCATGTGCTTCATGGCTGCCAATTTACCGTACTGACAGTTTATACAATTCAGGACAAACTGAACGGACGCACTGCTGCTGGTAACAGCCTGTTCTGTAACCAACCTGACTGTTAGTGTTTCAAGACATCAGCATCTTTGTGTAATTAAATGTATCAACCATAAACTTGTCAAAATGTGTGTATACATGATGATGTAATGTTTGTGTTGGCAGTGGTGATGTAAACAGATGTGTCCTAACTGTGTGTGTGTGTGCTTGTGTCAGGGTCACATGGTGGCGAAGGGGAGGTACGCGGAGCTGCAGCGGTCCGGGATGGACTTCACCTCCCTGCTGAAGAAGGAGGAGGAGGAGGAGCAGCAGCAGCAGCAGCCTCCTCAAGACATCCTGGTCAGGAACAGGACTCTGTCCGAGAACTCCGTGCTCTCTCACACCTCCTCCATGCACTCGGTCAAAGACGGAGACCACTTACCGGTTAGTACGCCTCGCTGCTTGTTTATCAGAACGTCACCAACATGTCCGACATGTTGCCTTAGTTTCTCCAGAGGAGGGCAGTGCTGATCACTTTATAGTGGCTTGAACTGAAGTATGATTCAATTTCACATACTGGAAGTTAATGCAATTCTTTCTGTTTTCCCCTCCACCCAACTTATGTTAGTTTGACATAATTTGCTAAATATGACAATGTAATTTTCCTTGTTTCTGTTGGACTAAATCTTAAGTCATCCTTAACCCCCTGAGACCCGAACTTTACCGTCTTACAGAGACTGTAGCAAGTTCAGTTTTCAGAGCTAGGGTGAAGGTACAGATATCATATGAAACTAGAAAAACCTAAGGAATCCATTGGGGCCAACCATGTCATACTATTATGTTGGGACAGAGGCTAAATAACGCTCAAAAATGACCTCAAGATATGTGAATGAAAATGGGGTTTTTTTGTATGCAGTATAAATGTGTTATTTCCGCCTATTCTAGAATGGTGTGTTTGAATATTTCTGCATACTGGAGTCTCTAAACAGTCTTTGAATTACATAAATTGGGTATGACTGTAAAGCTGAGACTCTTGTGGATCCAATGAGCCCAACTGTATTCATGTGTGATGATGTTAGTCCCCATAGTAACCATTTCATTGTAGTGAGACCATTTTTTTTAAACTTGACATCACTGTATAAAATGACCTGTGGTGACCTTCAGGATAATCACAGCCTCATGAAGCTTTACAGCCACAAACTAGAGACCTAGAGCATTCAGAGGATGGATGGCTTCCCTATGTAGATTGACAATAAGGGGGTTTCTGAGCAGTTTACACAACAGAAGTGCTCGCCATCCAATCGCCGAAAAATGCAATTCTTGCAGAAATCTCCAAATGTCAAAAGTTTTTGATCCCAAATCACAGCATGGCTTTTTCTATGGTGTTCCTCAAGGTCTCGGTGTCTTAATGTGGTATTTTGGAGGGATTATTGGTCAGTTTTTATCAATTCTCGAGTGCTAAAAATTGTTAAATTTAGCACCAAATCTGTATCAACCCAAAAATTGCTGCAACAACTTATGAGACATAATAGAGCATGGGAATGCCATCATATACTTCTTGCAGAAATCTGTTCTAAACCCTTATACACTTTCACAATTAATTTTAATTAATGAATTAATGTTATTTCTGATTTATGACAAGAACAACTTGACACACAGTGCTGAGCTTCATCTCAAATTAATCCTCAGGTTCTCAGCTTTCAGATGATGTACACCACTTCTATGTGACGTCTACTGTTGACCTGCTATCTCCCCCTAAAGACTCCCTATACCCCCCCTAAAAAAAGACAAAAAACAGGTCTATTATGGGTCCTGCTGAAACGTTGCTCTCCGTGTGGTTTGTGATCTCCATGAGTTAATCCGGTGTCGTCCACGCAGGCAGAGACGGTGCAGACGGTACCAGAGGAGAGTCGCGCCGAGGGAACCATCGGAGTGGGCCTGTACGTCAAATACCTGAAAGCCGGAGCCCACGTGGTGGTTCTGGTGGGAGTCATACTGGTCAACATTCTGGCTCAGGTACGCAAGAAGCCCAAGGGAGGGTACTAATGACTTGAGGAAAAGTTCATTTCACTTTCTACTTGTTCTATAGTGAGGAAATGTGAAACAGCAAAGTTTTATTGTCCTCTGCACATAAAGAATTAGTTATCCCTTTCTTGAAATTAAAAAAAAACGCTAACCTATTGCCTGTTCTTTTGTATCTTCTAGGTAGCTTACATCATGCAGGACTGGTGGCTGGCTCACTGGTAAGTTTGAAACATACTGTATATTAACCCCCAGTATTGCTATACTCCTCACAGGTCTCTGATTTGGTTCTTTTTGTGTAACTTTGTACCGTTCTGACCGATCAGGGCCGACGAGCAGTCGAAGCTGAACGTCACCGTCGTCCAGAACGGACTGAACGTCACCGCGGAGCTGGATACTACCTTCTACCTGGGTATTTACGGAGGTAATCTGACGCCACGCGTTGCACTCTGTGTACTGTGTGTACTGCGTGCTGTTTCAGTGGCGTAAAGGAGAATATTGTGTCCACAGGTTTGACTGCTGCCACCATCGTCTTTGGCTTCATCAGGAATTTAGTGCTGTTCCACGTGATGGTGAAGTGTGCACAGAATCTGCACAACAGCATGTTCAACTGCATCCTCAGAACGCCGGTGCGCTTCTTTGACATCAACCCCATTGGTAAGTTACCTCTAGTTAATGAGCATGTACTGATAGTATTTGAGGCATTAGTTGAATGAATTATAAAATGCGGTGTATCATTCAAAAGTGCAGATCTACAGATGGAGACCATTTGCGCCAGTAAAACAAGCGTTTTGTGTCCTTTACTCTCACCCACGTTAGCTTTGAGCCAATAGAAACTCTGATATGATTGTCCATATTAATATGTTCTCTCCTGTCTCTCCTCAGGAAGAGTCTTGAACAGGTTTTCAAAGGACATCGGCCAGCTGGACTCTAACATGCCGTGGACGTTCGTGGACTTCATTCAGGTGAGGAGAGATCGGAACAATGGAAAGTGATACGTATCGTCGTGAAAACGTATCGTTACACCCCTACCTGCTTGACATCAGTGTGTGAAACATTAAACATGGATTTGTTGCGTCCCCTCTCCGAGCAGGTGTTCCTGCAGATCCTCAGCGTGATCGCTGTGGCGGTGTCGGTGATCCCCTGGATCCTCATCCCGGTCCTCCCCCTCCTCCTCTTCTTCCTCTACCTGCGGCGCTACTTCCTGCAGACCTCCAGAAACATCAAACGCCTCGAGTCCACCAGTGAGTGTTCCTGACCATTTTTCCTGCCATTTCAACATCACCTTATATTATCTTGAATAGCTAAACCAGAGATATACAATTGATAAGTCACAACCTGTATTTTATTGTGTTATTGAAAACATGTGGGCATACACATACACAACATACACGTTGATTACTTTGTAAAAAAGACCAAATAAATGCGTTTAAGCGGAGTAAACAAACAGAATGTACACTGCCTTTCATATTAGATCCAATGTTATAAGTAGCAGGCTCCCTCATGTGGCTCAACGGTGTACTGCAGATATAAATGTTAAAAGACTATGGAAGGAATTCTGCAATTTTACAGTATGCAGGCTGGACACAAAAACCATAATGTGTGTGTGAGATATTAGTGAGTTGAAATGGCTTTTTCTTTCATCTCTCCTGCAGCTCGGAGTCCAGTGTTCTCCCACCTGTCGTCGTCTCTTCAGGGCCTGTGGACCATCCGAGCCTTTGGAGCTGAGGAGAGGTTCCAGAAAGCCTTCGATGCCCAGCAGGACCTGCACTCAGGTTCTCCTCTCACTATTAGATTCACTGCTCATCAATATGAAGCGTCTGTGAGCTGCGTATGTCCAGTGTCTATAATATTTGTCCTCGTCCTGAACAGAGGCCTGGTTCTTGTTCCTGACCACCTCTCGCTGGTTCGCTGTCCGTCTCGACGGCATCTGCTCCATCTTTGTTACCATCACCACCTTTGGCTGCCTGCTGCTCAGAGACCGTAAGGAACATCTTTAATATTTTAATATTAAATGGATAGTTTGGGTGTTTTGAAGTGGGGTTGTATGAGGTACTTATCTACAGTCAGTGTATTACCTACAGGAGTACCAGCACGGGAGCAAAGCATTGTACTGCTGTGGACAGGGGTAGCAGCAAAACGTATTTTAAACACCTAAAAAAATCAATATCAGTTCTAGTGTACGCTATATTTAGAATATTTTCACCACTTTACCTCTTTGTCAGACAGCCCTTTCTGACGGGGAAGTGAAGCTGTTGTCTCCATCTATGCTCTCTTCAAAGCAACCAGACTCCATTTACAAAAACTGTAATTTTACCTCACAGAACACAGGGGTTGCTGATCTACCGCTGCCTCAATCGGTTAGTTTGTTTGTGTTATTGTGTGACTTTGGTGAATTGGAACTGACCAAATTCACACAATAACACAAACAAACTAACCGATCGAGGCAGCGGTAGATCAGCATCTCCTGTGTTCTGTGAGGTAAAATTACTGATTTTGTCAATGGAGTCTGGCTGCTTTGGTGAGAGCATAGATAACGGCTTCAGTTCCCCTTTACAAACAAGAGACTGTATAGCTGTCTCACGGCAAGGCAAACCAGCAAAAATATTCTAAATATAGCGCATACTTAAATTGATATTGATTCTTTTAGGTGTCTAAAATCTGTTTTGCTGCTGCCCCCGTCCACAGCAGTACATTGCTTTGCTCCCATGCTGGTACTCCTGTAGGTAATACACTGACTGTGGATAAGTACCTCATACAACCCCACTTCAAAACACCCAAACTATCCCTTTAAACACAGGCTTTGTACTGCTGTCCACCACAGTATCTGATATCACCAGAGTCAGACATGTTCAAATACATTAATTGTTTTGATAAAAGAGAGAAGAGATCGTCTTCTACTGCAAGAGAACCTGAAATGTCTTTGTCCTGGTTCTGTTAGAGATGGACGCCGGCTCCGTCGGTCTGGCTCTGTCCTACTCCGTCACACTGATGGGCATGTTCCAGTGGGGGGTCAGGCAGAGTGCTGAGGTGGAGAACCTGGTAAGATATTCCTTTGTTTTTGACTTTATTTACAACTTGTAGCTGAAGGATTTATGAACATTATTTAGTAGGGGTGGGGGGGGGGAATTTACACAGCAAAGTATTGCGATATTTTGCCTGGCAATATTGTATAAAACTTTTTATTTTTTTTTATAACTTTATTAAGTTTTTCAACAAAGTTATACACATTCCAAAAAACTCACAACCCTCCACCCTCCCCGGACACCCAAAAAGTATACAAAATGGAGAAAATAACAACAAATAATTGAACGAATAGATAAGTTATAATTAAAACAGTAATAATAATAATAATTATAAATAGTAGTAAATAATAATAAATGTAGAAAAGATGGTTAATTAAATGTGTATGAAAACAAAGGGACTTGGTTTGTTGTTACAATTAGAAACACCAGTAATCTATTAAAAAAGTATACGTATATACGGTATATTCACATGTACATATACACACCCACAATATACACATTTAAACATAGACAGACACAGCTAAGTATACATTGTACCAGTAAACGAATCGGCAATGTCACATGAATAAGGCTCAATTATCCGGCGTTTAAAGCATCGCCTATTCTTGATCCTAATATTCAGAAAAGAATTCACTGAGAGAGACGAGATTTCCTGTAGTATTTACTAGGGATAATATACATTAAAATTCCTTGACAACAAAACTCACCATCCATCACTTAAAGAGGGAATTGTTAAGCAGGAAAAACGGTTTTGGTTTGACCTCCTGTTCACATTGGTAACATATCTCTTTCCTGTCTTCAGATGACGTCAGTGGAGAGAGTGGTGGAGTACACTGAACTGGAGAGTGAAGCACCCTGGGAAACCGACAAGCGTCCTCCTCCCGATTGGCCCAGCAAAGGCCTGGTGACCTTCGACCGCGTCAGCTTCTCCTACGGCGGCGACGGACCGATGGTGCTGCAGAACCTGAAAGCAATGTTCCGACCCAAAGAGAAGGTCAGACATCTTTAGTCTTCAGAGGACTGAATTCATCACGTTCAACCTAAACTAATACATTAAACCAGATTCTTCTCTCCTGTGCGTCAGGTTGGTATTGTGGGCAGAACCGGTGCTGGGAAAAGCTCTCTGGTCTCAGCTCTCTTCCGCCTGGCAGAACCTCAGGGGAAGATCTACATCGACGGGGTTCTGACCTCTGAGATCGGCCTCCACGACCTGCGTCAGAAGATGTCCATCATTCCTCAGGTAAACATCAGCTGACCTCCTCTTATTGGCTGTTGAAACGCACACATGCAGAGGATGCCTATTCCAGAATAAGAGCTCTTAACCTGAGCCCAAAACAGAAACAATTTACCAATTACAAAGGTTAAAATAGCTGGAGACTCGACTACATTAAAGTCCTCCCCCTCCCCTGTTTTCCAGGACCCAGTGCTGTTTACAGGCTCCATGAGGAAGAACTTGGACCCTTTCAGCCAGCACAGTGATGAGGACCTGTGGAAGGCTCTGGAGGAGGTCAGTATCCAATCAGCACACTCCAACAGTTGAGCTTCTAGCTCTCACTGTCGCCTGCGTCAGGCAATCACTCCCTCTGTGTTTCCCTGCAGGTGCAGCTGAAGTTCGTGGTGGAGGAGCTGCCCGGGAAGTTGGAGACGGTTCTGGCCGAGTCGGGCTCCAACTTCAGCGTGGGCCAGAGGCAGCTGGTGTGTCTGGCCAGAGCCGTCCTGAGGAAGAACCGCATCCTGGTCATCGACGAGGCCACGGCCAACGTGGACCCCAGGTACCGCTGACACAACTCACCCCACTGGCAGTCGTCGTAGAACGCAAAAAAATGCATGCCACGACTGCAGCAGTTACAAACTCAAAAGATCACACCATCAAAAGTGTATTGTTCTAATCAAAGACAGTCTTCATTTTACCTGCGGCTCAGGTAGTAAAATGTGTTTCTTTAACCGTTTCTATACCGTGTCTCTGCAGGACAGATGAGCTGATCCAGAAAACCATTCGGGACAAGTTCAGAGAATGCACCGTGCTCACTATAGCTCATCGTCTCAACACCATCATAGACAGCGACAGGATACTGGTGAGTCCTCCTACTCATAGAGTACTTGTTTATCATCATAAAAGTCATAGTATGTCATAACAATGTCATCTTATAGTACATCATGAAGTCATAAAAGGTCATAGTATTGTATGCCATATGAAAAGTTATAGTATGTCACATAAATAGTCAAAGTATAGTATGCTATAAAAAGTCAAAGTATAGTATGTCATGAAGTTATAAAAAAGTCATAGTAGGTCTATAGTATGCTATAGTATGTCTTAAAAAAGTCATAGTATAGTATCTCATATAAAACGTTATAGTATATATAGTATGTCATAGTATAGTATGCCATAAAGTCATAATATGCCATAAAATGTCATAGTATAGTATAGTATGTCACAAAACATGTCATAATATAGCCATAAAGTCTTAAAAAAGTCATAGTGTAATATGCCATAAAAAGTAGGCCTATAGTATGCTATAGTATAGCATGGCATAAATTGTCATAGTATAGTATTCCATAAAAAATGTCATAGTAGAATATGGCAAATAAAACCATCGGCATGTTAAAGTTGCTCTTTCAAATGAAAACGCCCCTAAACACACAAAGCCAGGTGTCAAAATGACTTTACCTGCCTGTTAAAGGATTGTTGCTCTGATGTTGTCATCAGCTGCTTTCAGTGATCCTGTGCAACCGGCCAATCACAGCCTGACCTGAAACAACATGGCATATTTTTTTTTTAATCTAACTAAAATGTACAATTGAATTAATCCAAATGTGGAAACACTTTTCAGCAATACTCACAAATCTTATTTTGCCTCCAGGTTCTAGATGCAGGGCAAATTCATGCCTATGATGCGCCTTACACCCTGCTTCAAGACCCAGAGGGCATCTTTTACAAGATGGTGCAGCAGACTGGCAAACAGGAGGCAGCGGCTCTACTAGAGGCAGCTAAACAGGTGAGCTTTAACCTCAAACACTTTCTCTGTACACACTTTAAAATGTTAAAAGCTTTCATCTTAAGTGAATCTGACTTTGCAAAACGATGTCTCCTAAAAGGCGTACGACAGCAGAAGCCATCTCAGCATATCAAACGGACATGCAGAAACAGCAGACGGTAACTTGGTTATCTTTGAGACCGCTCTGTGAGCTCAGGGACTCGCTGCGTCGCCAGAAGACTTCACAAAGTGCCTGGGCTCGTACCGCGCCGCCTCCAGCCTCTAAAGGTAGCACACAGGGCCTGAAGGAAAAGGCCTCATCCACTCCGGCTGGTGAGGAGACGGGATCTGACGAGGCTGCGGCCTCACCGCGGCCTTGAAACGGCTGAGCCAAATATAGCACTTTCCGCTGTTAAGTAGCGTGGAAATCACTGCTGTAAAAAAAACTATTTATTTTCTATGCTTAATATTTATCGTATGTTAACAAATTGCCTCGGAAGAAATTGCTCTTACATGGCCACATAGTCCTTATAAAACTGTAAGTGCCTTATTATTTCAAGTGTGCAGCAGTTTGTACACGTTAATCTAAAGAATGATGTCTATCCAAAGTTGCCTTGTGTTTGTATAAAAAAAAAAAAAATGATCATTGTTGCACAGGATTAATGATTACCAAATCTAACAAATTACAACAGCAACATACATTTCTGCAAAAATCTGTTTTGTACGTTGACGTCTTGAAATTTGACTGCAGATTACACTTTATTTTTTACCAGTTCAAATGCGTCATGACTATCTGACTTGTTATAACTGCCAATTTTTACATTTGTTATGTTAAATGCTGCATAAACACCTACAGATCTTACTTTAGTGATGTCCTTCAGATCAACCTAAACACTCGTGTAGTATAGCTATATTTACACAGAAAAGACAAAAAGTTTATTACCTAATGGAGTCTGTTCTACAGCAGTCTCTCTAAATCTTGCCTCAGGCAGACATTTTTTATGGTATACTATGCTGTGACATTTTTTATGGCATGCTATGCTCGGAGGAACTACAAGCCGCTAAAACAGAAGCGAAACGTCGAGGAAAGGGAAGAACTAAGGCTGTTAAATCGACCTCCGAAGACGAAACAGAAGTCTGGAGCTGCAGTAGAAAAAGCCGATGAAGTCGGTCAAAGAAGCCACAGGTGCCACAGAAAAAAAGTCGAGGAGCGAGAGTCAAATTCACAGGAGTTTGTGCGAGCTGTGAGAAGGAGAGGAAAGCCTCCTGGACCCCGCACGCACGAACCCGAAAATCAAAGTCACGTGAAAGCTGGGAAAAGCTCCGTCCACGTCACAGAAGGCGAGCTGCTACAACTGCAGGTGATGCTGGAGAGGAGGCATAAAAACACCGTTCTGAGGAGATCCAAGAGGATCGCCAGCAGGAGATGAATGCGTTTGCTGAAGATTCACTGATGCCTAACTCCAACAATGGGATTTTTATTTCTGTTTCTCTTTTTAAGTATATGTTGTGTATAATGTTTAAGAATTTACATCAGCTATTTTATTCTTAATATGAAAATAAAATGTAACTTTCATAAGACTGGATTCACATCTGAGTGTTGCATGATAATAATTTTAATGTCAAGTTTCTACTTTAGGTGTACAATAAAGTCAGAATATGACAATTATAAATTACTAGGCCTGTCGATCGATTTAAATATTTAATTGCAAATTAATCACATTTTTTTTTATCTGTTCAAAATGTAAATTAAAGGGAGATTTGTCAAGTATTTAATACTTTATCAACATGGGAGTGGAGAAATATGCTGCTTTATGCAAATGTATGTATATGTTTATTATTGGAAATCAATTAACAACACAAAACAATGACAAATATTGTCCAGAAACCCTCACAGGTACTGCATTTAGCATAAAAAAAATATGATCAAATCATAACATGGCAAACGGCAGCTCAACAGGCAACAACAGCTGTCAGATTTAAAGATAGACAGGGTTTTGGTTGGCTATCCATCCGTCTGTCTGTCTGTCTGCCTGTCTGTCTTGTGCAGCTAAAGCAGGACTGGAGAGAGCTGGGACTGTGAAACTTACTCTGCATGACTTTAAGAAAGAAAATCAAACACACGAGAACTTCTTATCTAGAATTTCATGGTGATTACACGACTTTTTTCCACGAATTTAGCTCTTAATTAAGTGTATCTGTGTTAATGCGATTCCTTCTGCAGTGGTGGAGTAAGCGTTTCGAGTTAAATATGAGAAAATACTCAATTACAAGTCAAAGTCCTGAATGTACTTTACTGTATTTTATTGTTGTAGCTGTTTGAGGCATAGCTAATTTAAATGAATGTATAATCTGTTGGGTAGTTTAAGCCGTAAAACAGTTTTAAACATGTTAATATTTTATGAAGATCATATTTTTTGAATGTGAAATCTCAATCTGCAGAGTAACTACATCTGTCAAATAATGGTACAGTATAATTAAAGTATAATATTTGCCTCTAAAATGCAGTAAAAGTATGAAATAACACAAAAATGGCCGTACTGTTAAGTACAAGTACCTCAAAATTGTACTTAAGTACAGTACAGTAAGCGTACTTTGTTCCTTTCCACCACCGTCATGTATTTCATTATATTGTTAATTCAAAGACACTTTTATCAAATCAGAGTTCATTTCTGCTAGTTGCAGTCTACTAGTAGTAATATTTTATGTAAAAAGTGCAAGTAGTTAAAGTATATTTGATACAAGGATAGGTTCATTATAAATAATATATCTTTACCACATTTTATTTCTATAAATGTTAAAGGTCCCATATCGTGCTCATTTTCAGTTTTCATCACTTCAACCTGCTTTATAATAAAAAAAAAGACATGAAAATCTAACTTTTTACAACATGGGACCTTTCATTTTTTATTTATTTTATTTTTCTGGTTTCAATATTGTTTTTAAAAACAAAAAAGAAATGTTGATACACGTCGGAATTGAAAAATAGAAAGAAATCTTTAAAGAAAATGGAGCAATATTTTAATAATTTTACTGCCATTTTTAGCCTCATAAAATGAGCAATGTGTTGTATGTCTCAAGTTAAAAACTTTCAACAACTTGTCACTGCCAGAAAAAAAAAAGAAATCTGTCACCATCTAGTGGTCAAAATGAGCAATCAGCCACAGGCGTGAGTCACACAGGTGGAAACAATCATGCAGTGATACTGACTTGGAGTTTATTGAAAAGATGGAAGTAGAGAAACATATTAAAAAACTGAAGGTAAGTGGTGTGTAACAATATATACATTACTTCGCGAAGGTTTATGTCGTTTATGACGTTGTTGCTGCCGAACTCCATTCAGAAAACAAGCATTTTAAAAGTTATTTGCTTGTTGTCTTGCGCACAGACAAATCAATACAAATCGACATCATTTTGATCCGTTTATTGCAATTAAATCACAGCACAGTCTGTTTACTTTGGGTTCATGAGACAGGATCAGCATGATCAGAAGGGGGGGGAGCATAACAATCACACATTTTTTTATCTGTTCAAAATGTACCTTAAAGGGAGATTTGTCAAGTATTTAATACTCTTATCAACATGGGATTGGACAAATATGCTGCTTTATGCAACTGCATGTATATATTTATTATTGGAAATCAATTAACAACACAAAACAATGACAAAATGAAAACCACCCCACATTCACTATCCGTGAGTCTGGAATGTGAAAAATTGTGTTGACAGCTGGAATGTTTCGAGGCAATTTGAACTGACAGATTTGACCTCAATATGCCAGAATTTGCTTCTCAAACAGCTGTAGTCTTGACAAATGGAGTAACATCTTTCTTAAAGCTGCAGCGGGTTATTTACCAGCAGACATGGAAAGAAAGCATATCAATTCACTTTTATTATTAAATAAATTACCAGCTATTTATTACTGCTTATTGGGAAATAGTGGAATATAATTATTAAATAATATTTATAATATTTATATAAAATAATAAGAATAAAAGTCCAGAGTCGAGTACCAAGTCAAGACAGCCAAACAATGTAATTTTTGATAAATTTTGAGGTAAATATTGGGGTACTTTTGCAGTAATTCCAAAGAAATTTTAAATAAGTTACTTGCTAATTGTCACCTAATTACCATGAAATTTGCAGATCTGTAAAATGAAGTGTTACCAATATATATTAGGAATATTTAAAAGAGTTTTACTTTTGTGTTTTGAAGGTATCTTCCACCAAGATGTCTGTTGAGATGGAGATGACATCACCACACCAAGGATTACAATTAATGTTGCTCGGTAAGGAAAACATTTTTTTATCATATTGTAATAACGTTGCCTTTTTTTAAATGTATGTCATTGTTGTGGTATTCTTTACTTTCACCCACTATCGTCAGCCTCACACGGGTTTGTCTGTTTTTTGTCTGCATGAATACACCTGTATTCAATGGAATTGCGTTGCTAGGCAACAGTTTGGGTCCATGATTACTTCCTGTCAGCTGATGTCATTCACATACACTGCAACAGGAAATAAGCCGGGACACATTTAGAATGTTTACGTTTAAAACCGTGTAATGGTCTTATAGTATTATGAGAATAAAGTCATAATATTATTATATATTAAATTAAGTTATTATTATACAGACTTTTTTTCTCATAAACCTATGACTTTATTCTCGTAATATTACGACTTTTTTTCTCGTAAAGTTATGACTTTATTCTCTTAATATTACGACTTTTTTTCTCGTAAAGTTATGACTTTATTCTCTTAATATTACGACTTTTTTTCTCGTAAACCTATGACTTTATTCTCGTAATATTACGACTTTATTCTCGTAAAGTTATGACTTTATTCTCGTAATATTACGACTTTTTTTCTCGTAAAGTTATGACTTTATTCTCGTAATATTACGACTTTTTTTTCTCGTAAAGTTATGACTTTATTCTGTAAATCTCAGATGTTTTTTCCCTCAATGTGACCATAATACTCCGTAGTACATTGTCTCTTTGGCCCTCACTGCATTAGACTTATATACTATATACTTAGACTATAATCTGTGTTACCTTCATCACAATGCTCAAATGTTTTGCGGGTCCAGACAGATTTTTTTTCTTGCCCTAAAATGTCTCTTTTGACAGTAAAGTTTGCTGACCCCTGGTCTAGTAGAACCCAAAATATAAGTATGAACCTGAAAATGAGCACGATACGCCCCCTTTAAAGATGAATTCACAAAGAGCGAGATTGACCTTTTTGAGTTTTATTGCAATAGATAAGGTTCACATTTGCAATGCAGATCTACCAACTGGCTGGCAAGAGGGATACTGAATGAAGTCCAGATAAAGATACTTCCACCCTTGGCAGGTGCCTTAAATACGCCGTGTTTAGTCTGGAGATTTATAACCTCATGTCCAGAGCGTCTCTTTCTGCCTAAACTCTGAAGGGGAACCTTGAGGCTGAATTCCATTGGAGGTACAAAGAGATAAGCTAAAGACATAACTTGGCATGACTCCACTTCACTGCAGTTACATTTTTGAACATGTAACACAAGAGTGGGTTGCTTGATTTATAGACCTTTTTATAGTTTTAATCAACAATGGCTCTCAATATACCAGGTCTGATAATGATGGTAGTATTCTACTTGCTTGTGTTGGGAATTGGCATCTGGGCGTCTGTAAAATCTAAAAAGATGGAGGAAAAGACACAAGGTGGACGGGTCGAGGCTTCTTTTTTGGCTAACCAGAGTGTCAGCTTGATTGTGGGAGTCTTCACAATGACAGGTGAGTTTTGATTTTCTTATTTCAAATAGACAATAACTGAGTTTAAATGGGATGCACTGATCAATTTTGAGATTTTTGGGCTATTGTGCTTCCATAAGTAGTGGAAAGAAAACATCCAAAATACACATTTAGGTGTTTATTTTACTACACTTTGTCTATTTCGCATCTGTAGATTTCTAAATTCACCAAGCATTACATAATTCCATTTGCATATTTAAACATAACATTACAGAAAACTTGTAATACAAAAAGCAATTGTCTTATTATAAATAATAAACTGGGGAAGTTTCATGATGATATCTATTCATTTTTTTACCCTATTCACCAGTTATTTCTTCAAAATGTATGGGATTTTACAATACATATCTTTAAAGATAGACTCAGACTCTGAGCCAGAAATCTCCACTTCAGCAGCACTTCCATACACCAAACTTCCCAATTTAATTTCTATCTATATTCTGAAAGTTTTTACAGAGGGGCTTGTTCATATGTCGTTCATAGCCTGATTTATATAACATTTTATTCCTAAATACATAGTGAAAAAATATGTTTTTTATGCCTGTTAGAGTACATTCAGATTTACAGAATGATAAAAAGTGATAATCCAAAATTCTCTATGTAAAATCTTTGACTCAAATATGTCGACAAAATGAAACAAGAAATTTGAACCTGGCTTCATCCAATGTTCAGATTTATGTTTCGGAAATTTATGCAAATTAGCACATATTTAATAAGATAATGCCTCATTTGCACATTTAAACATACAATTTCTGAAAGTTTGTAATACAAAAACTAAGTAATCAATTGGAGAAGTTGTGGAAAATAATCAAATAAATTATGTATCGGTTGTATACTGCGTTACAAGTTTTGTTCTCTACCAAGTTTTCTTACTGGGTCCTTCTACTCTTTGACAAAAAATATTATAATATAATATAATATATAATGAAAAGTAAATGAAAAAGGCTGAATCTGTTGGATGCTTCTATGAAACATTCACGAACACGAGGCTACCGAACTGCAGTGCTACAACGAAGGCCTAAAATAGAATCCAAAACCAGCCCTATCTTGTTTTTCCTGTACATGACAGACAACTTATCACTGAACTCGCCCATCTTGAACAAAGGCAAGAAAGTGTCAACTTTCTTCAAAGAACTTCATATTCAGAGCACATGTACTGTCTTGTTAGATTCAAAGGTCCCATATCGTGCTCATTTTTGAGGTTCATACTTGTATTTTGTGTTTTTAATAGAACATGTTTACATGCTGTAATGTTCAAAAAACACTTTCTTTTCCTTGTACTGTCTGACTGAATTAAACCTGTTTTTACCCTCTGCCTGAAATGCTCCGTTTTAGTGCATTCCAACGGAATTGCAACGGAATTGCGTTGCTAGGCAACAGTTTGGGTCCATGTTACATACACTGCAACAGGAAATAAACCGGGACACATTTAGAATGTTTACGTTTAAAACCGCATAATGGTCTAAATATTGTATATTTGTGACATCACAAATGGACAGAAATCCTATAACGGCTTGTTTCAAACGCACAATTTCTGAATACGGGCTGTGTGTATTTCTCCGTATATTGACCGTTTTGATAGTTTAACAGTATTTATATAGCACTTAAACCTGC
>CAKALU010011135.1:0-11399 GCA_916700995.1 Hozukius guyotensis | reverse complement strand
CCCCCCCCCCCCTCCCCTCTCCCAGGCCTAACTAACCTGCGTCTACTCCTCAGTTATTGGATAATTTGGCTTTCTCCCACGTGTCTCTGTGCTAATTAAATGTGGTGTACACTGTCTGGAGAATGTCACAATTGATTTTTCTCTCTACAAGGAAGTAGGGAGCCATTTAATTTAGAGGAACCCACCCATCCTCCCCCCCAACACACACACACACACACACACACACACACACACACACACACACACACACATCCTTGTACTTTGTTCCTATAAGATCCCTTACAGATTTACTCTGCATTAACAAATCATAACTTTCTACCTGCATGTTCTACCTGCTGACATCGTGTGATATTGTCACAGTGTGGCATGCTTGACATAATAAAATAAACTAGGGCTTAATCACAAATTAATCGCACATTTTTTTATCTGCCCTATCTATCTATGAAAATGTACCTTAAAGGGAGATTTGTCAAGTGTTTAATACTCTTATCAACGTGGGAGTGGACAAATATGCTGCTTTATGCAAATGAGGGGACTCAGGTAGGAGCTGGTCTAGTTATTAGGTATAATTAATGATCATAATTCATATAAATAAAATTATTATTAATGAAATGATCAATAATGAGACATTTTTAGGCGACCAAAAGGTTATAATTAACTTTGATGAAGTGAAAACACGCTGTGAAAGGGTTAAAGTTCTACGACGAAAACACGGACGACTCCCAGACCGGACAACGCCGTGGTAGCGACCTGTCAATCACATGGGACTCTAAATGGGACCATAATTTACTAAATGAACATCACGCTGTATTGAAGAAGACTTGAAACTAGCGATTGAGACCATAAACTCATGTTTACAATGTTTACTGAGGTAATAAATCAAGAGAGAAGTAGGCTCATTTTCTCATAGACTTCTATACAATCAGAGGAGTCGCCCCCTGCTGGCTGGTAGACAGGATACGACAGGAGAGCGTGGCGGCTGCGTCGGGCGTTCACACCAGCTGCATTTCAGCTGCGTGTCTCCTGCGTTTCTGCTGCTGCTGCCAGCCCTTTCTTTCTACATATAGTTTGCCTTTTAATGGCCATTTCATTTCATTATAAATATCATTTATATTTATTTTAGACCGAGAAAGGTTAAGAAAGGGTGGTAATTTGTAAATAATAGTAATGATCCACAATTAAAATTACGTACTATATTCATTCATGAAGCTCTCCTAGTCACTGCATGTTCTAGAACACTGTCTGGCACATATTTCAGGATAAAAGCCTCGTGTTAACAAATGAAGGAATTCTGTCTACAGAAAAAACGCTTGAGGGCTTTTATTTCGAAATGAAAGCAGGAAGTGTTGATTTAAACCCCATACTTTATTAATTCATGGAGCTCTCTAAGTCACTGCATGTTCTACAACACTGTCAGGCACATATTTCAGAATAAAAGCCTTGTGTTAACAAATTAAGGAATTCTGTCCACAGAAAAAATGCTTGAGGGCTTTTATTTTGAAATGAAAGCAGGAAGTGTTGATTTAAAAATAAGTTTTTACTTTTTTTTCATCTCCGTAACATATTCTACAGATAGACCTCGAAACTGTAGTAATCTTGCTGGTATGATGTCAATATACAGTCAATAGATCACCTTCTCTGTCCGTGACGTATTCTACAGATGTCTAGACATCAAAACTGTCACTTTCGATGCCTCGAGCGGGCAGTGTGGCTGCTTTAACCTGTCAACACGGACGCCAAAAATAAAAAACAACAGGTAACGCAGCTGCAACGCGCTCCTGACGTTCCTGGTGTGTCCGGGCTGTAAGGCTCTTCAGCGTTGGCTTCACTGATCAGAGAGGTTGCCGCCTGCCTACAATGCATTATATTGTAGTCTATGTAAGGGATAATGTCCAGCTGGTAATTGTTGTGAAATGAACCTTGCGTCACCCTGTCAGGGTTTATTTCACAACAATGACCCGCTATAGCTGTACATTATCCCGCTTATTACACGGCTACTTAAAAACAATCCGACATCAGAGCTGCATCCATTATAAAGAAATAGCAGACCGCAGAATGCCGTAATTGACCAATCAGAATCAAGTACTCAACAAATCCGAGTAATAATGTATTGTATCGTAGTACATACTATAGTTCGGTCCAGTGAAACCTGTTTTAATTTTCATGTGAAAATCTGTTGTCTCAAGCAAAGAATGAGATGAGATACTTCCTCAGAAGGAAAGAGAAGAAACCTGCTGGTCCATAAAATGTGATGTAGAAAGACACAATGAGCTGATTTACCCCGATGGAAGAAATATATATAGTGTGTGTGTATATATATAAATATATATAGTGAGAGAGAGGGAGTGAGAGAGACTGTGACAAATGTGTTTTTCACGATCAAGCGCCTGCTAAGCAAGGCGAGTGTTTTTACACCCTGACAACAAATGGAGATATCAGTGATATTAAAACAGACAAGGCCCCCTTTAACCTACTTGGCACAATTTGCTTGGAGTTAATAGTCTGTGTTGTTGGAGATTTGATCAGCAGTGAGCCGAGTGGATCCCATCCAGTCCAAACAGTCCACAGTAGCTGTCGCTTCTCATCACATCAGCGCCGCTGCTAGGCTACGAGGAAAAACTGCTGCTAAAGAAGGGGAGTGGAACAGTGTGTGTATATATATGTGTGTGTGTGGTCCGCAAATTTCATGGTAAGTAGGTGATAATTAGCAAGTAACTCGTTTGAAATTTCTTTGAAATTACTACCTGAAAATTTACCCCAACATTATTTAGATGATAATTAGCATAATGTAACTTCTTGGAAATTACATCCAAATAATTGTAGAATTGTTTTCTATTTCCTAATAAGCAGTTGATAATTAGCTGGTAATGTATTTTATATAACTCTACCAAGTTAATTGATTGTAACTAGGCCTCCATTCTTCTACATGGACATAGTGTAGAGGGGCTCAGTATTTATATTCACCCAGAGGAGGGCTCTACGTTGTCTCTGACTCTGGGGGTTAACAGCTCATAGCAGAGCTCTTACCAGACACAGTAGTAGACAGCCTTCAAGTCCATGATGGATAGCTGAAGGTCTAGGCTTGGTGTTGAGCTCAGCCTGACGGTAGTTTAAAATGAAGTGATGCCATTTACTTAACAAACAAGATTGGCATCAGAAGTTCATTCTGTGTGTTTGACGGGGATGAACTGTGACACTTCTGTCAGCTTCCTGCAGGGCCTGAACACATCTCAACTCCACCTTATCTCCTGCACACTACAGTCATGTGCAGCTATTTTAGAATTACAAAAAAAACACAACTGCAAATCATTCAATGCTATCGTTTTCAACTAGATATTCCCTCAGAATTAGTGTTGCTGCTAAAATGGTTAAGGCTCATTGTAAATGTGCTCATTATTTCCTGAAAAGAGCAGTTCAGAAAATGCATCGGTTTCATGAACACAGATAAAGTTATTTTAGAATAAATGAGTGTCCTCCCAAGAAGAAGGTATTCCTGCAGCCGCAGTAATTCTGATGGAAACAAAGACGGAAGTCAGTTGTCGTTATTATACAGCGACAATCCTGCATACGGAGGAAGTCGGGGTGGATGAATGGATCATGATCACGACTGTTCTAAAACCTTTGATTATTAAACACATTTCACGTTTATCACATTTTCACATGTGAAAATTGTGGTTTTCAGATTAAATGTGAAATTAAATACATCACGTTTACGACATCACATGATATTTCTCATATGGCTGTTGGTTTTTGGACTTCACGTGTAACATCACATGTGAAAAAATTAATTTCATATGAGTTAGAAACTACTACTTCTCAGTTACGTTTTAGATGTGAATGTACACAGATTTTGTACACAGTGACCCAGTGAGGTGCTCAGTGGCCTCATTACAGACTCTTGAGCTGCCTTTGCAGGCAAATACCGGATGCCACACTAAGGAGCTTTCTTTTTGTTTCTTTCTCATGGAATCCCAGGTACACACAGAGGCAGGCCTATTGTTAGCAGCACATCATCCATCACGTAAAAAAAAATCACTATGTGGACCACCACCTGGAACCCTTAGACCAGATTTATGTTGCATTTTAGAAGTGTGTCTCAGAGGGTCAGAAAGGCCCGTCTGTTGTGTATCGCTCTGTATACGAGATCATCTCCACCTTCATACCTGCAACGTTACAATTTGGCTTTTGTCTCATTATCGAATTATGTGTTTTGTTTATTCTGCGGTTAAAAATAGTTGACTTTTGCCTGCAGCAACCATAAAAGACTCATGCTACATAGTCGGCATCTAAGTGAGCCTGTGCCACACCACAAACACCCTTTAGGTGAGCTGGTCCAATAATAATAGTGAGTAATCTGAGTGGAAAAAACACGGGCCACGCCTTTTGGGTTACGTTCAGGAAGGCCTAAATTTCAACTGGTCTATTTTCTGTCTCATCTGATCTGCTTGAGTTTGATATAAAACATAAAAACAAGACTTGCACTAAACACGGCACCAAGTAGGGATGTCCCGGTCAACTTCCTTTGGCCCCTATCTGGCCCCAAGTCTTTTAATTATGGATGCACCGATACCACTTTTTATCAGGCCGAGTACAAGTTCAAGTACTTACATTTGGGTACTCGCCGATACCGAGTACCGATACGAGTACTTCTCTGTGCCAAAAGACCCTCGTTAATAGCCAGCTGGAGGGTGTGAGCGACACACGGCAGGCTGGAGAGTCCCGCATACGAGGCGGTGCACCGTGACCGGCTCTAGGTCGGCTTGGAAAGGCTCGGGACGAAGGTGCTTCCCGGGGCTGTGGACAAAGTGTCAACAGTGCGGACTGTCCTTAGTGCGCCCCAACCGTTTCTTGCCGCCAGGGCGAGGTTCAGCCCACGTAGAAGGCGCCAGGGGTCTGCGCCGATGTCTGCAACCCACCCGACCCGTCTTGAAACACGGACCAAGGAGCCACCAACCCCGTGGCGCAATGAAAGTGAGGGCCGGCGCGCGCCGGCTGAGGTGGGGTCCCGGCCTCGCGGGGTCGGGCGGACTACCGGCCCGTCTCGCCCGCACCGTCGGGAAGGTGTAGCGTGAGCGCGTGCGATAGGACCTGAAAGATGGTGACAAGATGTTAACATCATACTGCCGTAAAGTGGTATCGGTGCCGTTGTATTGGAGCCGTTTTGCGAGTACGAGTACATGAGCACAGTATCGGACCGGATACCCAATACTGGTATCGGTATCGGTGCATCCCTACTTTTAATATTGGCGATCTGCCAATACCAAATCCAGACCGATACTTCCATTATCGATAACTAAATGTTGATTAAATGTATCTGACACATTGAAATAGTAGCTTTCTAAATTCTGCCCCCTTATTTTTCACAAGCTACTTGATCCAAATACTGAAGGTCCTGGTTGAAAACTATAAAGTTGATTTAAATTATAGATATGTTATGAATGAAGGTTAACTGGGAGACTGCGACTCAGTCCACTGCGGTTTTGTGGCGTTACAGAGTGATGCCTTATTAACAATCATTGGGTCAGAAAAAGACACCTGCTACAGAGAGCCTGTCAGCAACCACGTTTCATTTTGGTCTGTTATCAAATTACTCACTGAATTAACAATAATTTGCGAAGGGTGATATGATCTGCCACCTGCGACATTGTGTCATTTTAACCAGTGAAAGCGATGGTCAGCGCCGACTAAAGATAAGAAGCTGCTAGCAGGCTGGAGATCAGCAAATCGGTGTATTTTGCCAACCCCGGTGTCAGAACATAGACAATCACCTCTAATCTTCCCTTCAAACACATGCATATGCAGCAAAATACTGGTACTGTATAGGTTGTTATTAAAGGTCCCATATCATGCTCATTTTCAGGTTCATACTTGTATTTTGTGTTTCTACTAGAACATGTTGACATGCTGTAATGTTCAAAAAAACCTTTATTTTCCTCATGCTGTCATCCTGAATATGCCTGTATTTACCCTCCGTCTGAAACGCTCCGTTTTAGCGCATTGCGACAGAATTGCGACGAAATTGCAACAGAATTGCGTTGCTATGCAACAGCTTGGAACCATGTTTACTTCCTGTCAGCTGATGTCATTCACATACACTGCAACCAGGAATAAACTGGGAAACATTTAGAATGTTTATGTTTAAATCTGTGTAAAGGGTCTAAATATTGTATATTTGTGACATCACAAATGGACAGAAATCCTGACAGCTTGTTTAAAATGAAGAGTTTCCGAATACGGGCTGTGTGTATTTCCCTGTGGATTGAGCGTTTCGATACTTACTACAGTATTTATATAGGACTTAAGCCTGCTTTATAATAAAAAAAACATGAAAATCTCACTTTTTATAATATGGGACCTTTAAGGAGGACAGCAAAACACAGTTGAATAAACCATCCTCATCATCTGTACTCCACCATAAAAAATAGTTTTGTTTTTTCTTGTGTAGCATAAAGGGACAACAATTTACATTTTATTGTGCAACACTGAATATTCTGTATTTTGCCCTTATTCCTAAAAAGACAATACTCTGATATTCCTATGCTGTTTACATGGCTAATGAAAATGAATATTCCACTAATCTCCTTTACATGTAGTCATGCAGACTACCGATAACATTATTGGCAGACTTGTTGGACCATGCAAACTCAGCCTACGTCTTTCATTCCTTCAACCACCTCCTTGAAAAGGTCGACGTTGTAATATTTACGCGTATCCAAAAACCTGTTGATATCCAAGTCTTTCAGAATGTTGAAAAGTAGGTGTGTTTCTCCTTCCGACCAGAAATGTGTGCTTTTTCTTTTGGATATATATCTCAGCAAACTGTTGCCCAGAGCTCTTCTGTGGAACCAGCTCCCAGTTTCAGTCCGGGAGGCAGACACCCACAAAAGTTGCACAGCTGCCCCCCAACCCTTTTCCATTAAAGCATAAGAGTCTATGAGCCTTTTGTCGTTGTGTTTTATCTGCAGACTAAGCCAACTTTAGGTTCAATAACAGCCGTAAAAGAGTATTTTATACACTGACATGTCTGATACGACAGATTATCGCAAAGCATTTAATTTTAATTCTAATATCTTCAATAAAATGCTCTATAAAAGCCAAAGTATGTATGTGATTTTTTTTTATGTGCTTTACTCGAAAAAAACAAGGTAAAAGTGAGCATGACTCACCTACCCCCACTCACTGCTTGACCCCTACTAAAGTAAGGCCAAAGGTTTTTCCCTTTTGGAACTAATGGCATTAGTCTATTGAGCACAATCTAGCTTGTTATTATTAAAAATTTAGGGCAACCTGGACTTCTAACCCCCAAAAGGTACAACTAAACCACACTGTCAACCATCATACCAAATTTGAAGTTCCTAAGTTAAATAGTTTCCGAGTTCTGCTCCGGAAACGAGGATGGACGGACGGACGGACACGCGTAGCGCTATATACCCCCGACTACGTTGTTGCAGGGGTATAATAAATTTACATTTTAAGAGTCAGACCTATTCTTTGTTTTTGTTGTGTTAACAATAGTGATGTCAGCTAGATTTGGTGACATCAGAGCAATGGAATATTAAAGGGGACATATTATTAAAAACTGAGATTTTCAATTTTTTTTATTATAAAGCAGGCTTAAGTCCTATATTAATACTGTGAAAGTATCAAAACGCTCAATCCACAGAGAAATACACACAGCCCGTATTCAGAAACTCTGCATTTGAAACAAGCTGTCAGGATTTCTGTCCATTTGTGATGTCACAAATATACAATATTTAGACCCTTTACGCAGTTTTAAACATAAACTTTCTAAATGTGTCCAAGTTTATTCCTGGTTGCAGTGTATGTGAATGTCATCAACTGACAGGAAGTACACATGGACCCAAGCTGTTGCCTAGCAACGCAATCCTGTTTCAATTTCGTCGCAATTCCGTCGAAATGCGCTAAAACGGAGCGTTTCAGCCAGAGGGTAAATACAGGCATATTCAGGCTGACAGTATGAGGTTTTTTTTAACGTTACAGCATGTAAACATGTTCTAGTAGAAACACAAAATACAAGTATGATCCTGAAAATGAGCACGATATGGGACCTTTAAATCATCCACCTCAGGTGTGCATAACTAAACTACAGGTTATGAAATTCTTTTTAAAATACAAAAATGTGAAATTATCGGTTATCATATTGGTCATTGGAGAAGCAGGTAGTATCCTATCGGCTTTGTGCATCCCTAATAGTGGAATATTAGTGTACATGTTAACATAGTCACTGTGTTGTACAATGACAATAAATGAGCCCTGAACCTTAAAAGTATTGTATTTTGATCAGCTATATTTCTGCCACATGAAATGGTCCTTCTGAAAAATAAAATCATACCAACCTCATAGTGGGATCGCCATTTTCTGACTTCAGTGCATGTGAGAAATGAGTGAAGCGCCCTGCAGTAATGGCTCAGTGGTGGGCAGTGGCATCTATCATATTAAATAAGACAAGCAGCACAATTGCCAATGGCAGAATTCCGCATGCAGATGAGAGGGCGACGTTTCCCTCTCTAATAGAGGTGGAAATCACATTAGTAATTACTGACTATGATCCTTCACTTGTCCAAAGCTATTCAAATAGACTTCAGTACGTACAACAGTGAGTGAATACATCACCATTCAGACTGATTCTGACTGACTAAACCTTGAATGGGAGGTGGGATGGTGAGAGTTATAAGGAGAGAGCGAAAGAGAGAGGGAAAGGTTAAAAAGAAAGGGAAGTTCAGAACATAATTGGACTTTCCTCTGTGTTTTCTCCTCCTGTCTGGATTAGAGCAGGGAGTCAGGCAGGATTTGGGACACATGGTAATTATCCCATCTGAGATCCCATCTGCGACCCCTCCTGTCCCCAGCCTGTTTTCTAAGCCCTCCCCAGCCCCTCTCAGCTTAAGTAGGATTGTCTTTCTCTGCTCCGGAGTCTCCGAGGTCACTAAAAACAAGTCGGGCTTTTGTGTCACAACAACAAAGGATTTCAAATGAAGAAGCGGATACCTTTTAACTCCCTCTGAGAGTGAGCCAGCACTTGTTTTGCAGCCTTAACAATTTCAGGAATAGTAGCGTTGTGTGTTTTGTGCGGGTCGTGTTGTTTGCCTGATGTACTTAAAGAAACTGCATGACTAGTTTGACGTATTGGTTTTTGTTTGAGCATCATTGTAGTATTTGAATCAATACACAATTCACATTTTCTTAATATGAACAACTCATTGTGCATGAGCGCTTACTTACTACTACCATATAAACTATACAGAAGTATACAGTAAATGCCCTTTGTATGAACTAGAAAAATATATTTTATTGGTCAACTTAAATATTTCAATAGAATCAAAGTTGACTGTAATAATGAAACCCTACAGTTTACCTACACTCTTAAAGGGACTGTTTGTAACTTTCTAAGCTTATAAATGTAGCGGGTCGGCACACATGCGCGCTCGCATATGCGCGCTCGCGTGTGGCCGCTGTCTCGTCTCCTCTGCCTGCTCACCTTCACTCAGACAGCGCGCGCGTTCTTGCGTACTCGCTCCACCTCTAGACGTGAACGCGCGCTCACTCCACACTGCAGAAGAGTTAGTTTAGCTCTGAGAATATCTAGTGAATGTACAGTGGACGTTTGTGCAGAAATAAATGCTGCAGCTCCTCCAGACCAACAGAGGTTTCCCGTGTCTTGGGAAGTAACGGGGCTCCGCAAAGAGAAACGTTACCGTCTCGTTACCGACCGGTTGCCGGTGTCTTCCTGCTCTCTCCGGCTGCGGGCGGAGGGAGCCGAGTTTCTCGCTGGGGAGCCCCGCTGCTGAAGCCTGCGCTGAGGCAGGAGAAGCAAACACAGTATCAGCATTGATTCATGGAGAGACCTTCGTCTGGTCAGCTAACATTACTGCCAAGCAGCTGAAATATAGTGATATTGTGCTTTTAGCTGACGTGTGTCGCCTCACTGTTTTGAGCGATGCTCGTTCATGTCCATTTAGAGCGAGCACAAGCACGAGCCCGACGCTGACTTTCGTTGATTTCACGGCCACAGGTGTCGCTGTTAAGAAGCATTTCTGAAAGTTACAAATAGTCCCTTTAAGAAAAGTCTATAAAAATACTGGCCAATGTACCGTGTTAATATTAAGGAATTTTATGTATTGATTTTTCACAGGAGTTTTACCCCTATTTTTAAAAACACATTGCATTGTGGGAACCTCCACCAGTGCAAAGTTTAGTTCAAATTTCGGATTTAGAGATTTGGAGAAACCTTTCTCACACTTCTGTTGTAAAAAATCAACAATAAATGTCTAACCAAAATGATTTATGCTAAGGACTTAACGTTAGCTCAGTATCGTTTTAATTGGAAAGCTGTTTTATTGTTTAGCTCAGCTGTTGTCCACCGTTAACGTTACTAGATACGCCAGGAATATTTTGCTGACTCATTTTGAGACTAACGCAAGTTTGGTATTGTAATTTACGTTTTACCAATGCTTATATTTTAGACTTCAGTGGACGTCAGGTAGAGTTAGCCCCAGTTTTAGCCTCAGGTGGTCCATAAAGACCGATAAGTAACATTCAAATGCTAGCATTAGCATCTGTTTTCCCTCCAGAATGTAAAGGTTGGGCCTGCTATTTGGCTAGGTATGGAGGATATACTGTAAATTTACAGAATTTTCCTTTTTAGGATTAACAGAAGTGTCTGTGAGTGGTACAGAGGACGTCCTGTAAATCAACAGAAATTTATGTTTTTGGGTTGACGAAAATGTCCGTAAACTTAACGGAAAATGTCCTGGTAATTTTCTGCCAGGACATTGTCTGTTTCTCTACGGATTTTTTTCTTAGAGTGTATGGTAAAGTTTAAGTTGTTACCTCCTTCCAGACGACATCACGCAGGTCGTGAAAGGCTGCAAGCTATGATCGGTCGGGGACCAACGTTCAACGTCTGTGACGTCTCTCAGCCGAGTTACGGCAAGATGTCATTACTCTATAAACCGACACAGTGACCATCTCAACATACAAATATGTTTGTAGTCTGAACCCGGCATTAGTCAGTAAGAGCCAGGTTGTTAAGTTGTCTGCCCTCCTAGCCTTTAGTGGTCCCTGACCAACTCTTTACTGCATCACAACTCTTTCTTCTGTAACTGCACTGGGAGCGTGAGTTCCTGTCGGACTCCTGGTCGCTTCTTGGGCTGTGTGCACTAAACAAAGTGTCAACATAACGGATGCCCCTCAGAAATATAATAGCACTTACAGAAAAGAAAGGGTTTGATTTTAGATGGCCCTACATCCTTCTGCTCCTGAGTAATGAGACATAGGGGTCCCTTCTCCTGATAACTATGTCATGTTTTTTATCATCAATATGTCAATTTCATAAAGTTCAAAAGTGAAGTGTAATAAGAAACAGGGCCTCACAGATA